>OZ010667.1:33029398-33209398 GCA_963932185.1 Troglohyphantes excavatus
TTGTTTAAATTATTTAGAAATCTATGAAGTACTTAAATATAAAATCAAAACAATAGCATTAACAATTTCCATTTAATGAGGAATCAATTCAAGTGTTCTTTCAAAATAAATTTTAAAACAACATTAAATTCTATAATATAATCAATTATCTAACTGATCAAAATAACTATTATCAGTTAATGCCACTAATTAAATCAAATAAGCACTATCACAAATAAAACTTCCTGCCAATAAAATATCTACTATTCTAAATCACACTCAAGAACACAAATTTTCTTATTTTTGCATGTAAAACCACATTCTTTTATTTTTCCCGAAAAAGAACAAAATAAAATAGATAAAACCCACAATCAGAATTTTCAAGGCCAGCAATAATTTCAAATAAAAGAGAACAGAAATAAAACACTCTCAGTTACGTGGAGAGAAGGGGGGAAAAATTGCTTTTCTCCGAGCGTACGAATTTGAATTCGCAATGCGAATACGATTCGCAGAATCAGTGTTTAGAAAACCAAGGTGGTTCTTAATTTCAAATTCAGTGAAAAACACAGCAAACCATTGCGGTTTAATTTTAAAAGACTAGTTAAATTTAAATCAATAGAGATAACACTCCAAACGAGACACAGCATACGTGTTATGCAAAATTGTCTCCTCACAGTAAACAGGATGTATACTGAAAACGAAACTTTGCGTTTCAAAACTTTAACCTAGCCTACAAATTAAAAAAAATATAACACTGAAGAGAAAACAAAATAACACTTATCTTAAACATCCGATGACATTCCTTCTTGCCTGAAGAACAGAAATATAGTTCGTTTAGAAACGAACTTCAAAATGGCGGCCTTCGCCATTTTCATCAATCGGAACGAAAACCTAAAAAGCGAGCCATGCAATTGCTGTTCTTACAGTGTTGCGCCACGTTGGGTAGCCATTTATAAGGCGTATTGACTAAATAACTGTTCAAGGATAGAACATAAACATCTTTAATCACATATGCCTAACATTACAATAATCTCGGGGAGGAACGAAACCTTATACGCATCACCGTAAGAGGCAGTTACATGACTGAAGCTTTCCTGCGCAGCGGGAAAGACATAACATATGTAGAGGGCGTTACAATCGTAATAACGGGAACAATATATAGACACGTCGTAACGGGAACATGAAAATATATACAGGTGACGGGGACATGATAATAGGACAAACATATAAGATAATAACATAAATGAATAACGCTGGTTACATAAATAGAATAAGTGTTTTAAATAGTTTGCCAAAAGAATGGTAAGTAAGATAATTGAGTTGTAATAACTAAGTTTCCATTTAAGCTATTGACATCAAATAATGTAGAAAACTATCTTTTGAACAAATATTTTAAGCTTGTTAGGTCGCTTTGTTAAGATGGCTTGAACAGAAGCTGAAATTAGCAATATTAAATCACACTGCTCATTTTTTAAAAAGTACGGTTACTTAAATTTGAGTACGTCATCTCTCATTTGCGATGCAATTGCACTAAAAGAAAAACGGGTGTTTTCAGGTACTCATTTTTAAGTTCCTTTTTTTACAGTGTAAGTAGTTATTTTTTTCTCAAATAAGTAAACTAATAAATGTAATGCATGATTATTGAAATGGTGAACAATTAAATCCATAGTAAGATAAGTTAAAGTCCCATACAGATACTTATCCATATAAAGTCCCATACAGATACTTATCCATATAAAGTCCCATACAGATACTTATCCATATAAAGTCACATACAGATACTTATCCATATAAAGTCCCATATAGATGCATTTAAAATTACAGTCATTGAGAAATAAAGTTGCAAGGTATCCATCAAAGTTATTCAACTACAAACTAGTTTTTGATTCAAAGACGAATGGAAGCAGTACCTAATTACCTAAGCAAATACCTAAGAATTATGAAATCCTTTTTTTAATGACTTAAAAAAGTAGTCATTATTATTCTTATGAACGCGATAAAGAAAAAACCACCCTTTATGGTTGCTACATGACGAAATCATTTGTGTGATACTAGTTTTTATATTTTCTTATTTCAAGCAAAAAAAATTTCAACCAATTTTCTACTCGAAACACATTATTACAAAACGGTTATTTAGTTCTTAACTATGCATGGTAAAAAATTAATATGTCTTATTTTAATTTAAATAGAAGGAATTCATGTTTTCTCTTTTTCTAGAACTGTTATTATAAAACTTTTGAGGGGTTTTGGGATAATTTTGATTCAGCAACAAATTCGTGTGTCAGTAGTACTTGTGACGAAAATAAAGTAATGTTGAAATTAATGATAATTATATTTTTTTGTCAGTTTTTCTTCCGAATTATTACAAAACACAATATTTTTACTTGTACTGCTAGATGGTATATAGAAAGAGTCAAAGAATTTGAGAATATTAAAAAAATCTTAACTTCCGAAAAAGTTATTGACTATTTGTTGTATGACATGATGGTAAAGTCGGAAATACACATAAACTAACTGTTAATTGTGCAGTATAACTTTCATCTTTCATTTATTTTTGATTATTATTCATATCAATATACGTAATAGGAACGTCTTGAAGATTATTTGTTCAAATCTTTTCAAAAATACTGAAGACTTCGAACTCAAAAGTAAACATGCATACTTGGCAATATTCACTAAGTATTAAAATTTTAACATGCGTAAAATGCCCCCCCCCCCATTCGCCTAGTCAAAAGTTTTTACCGGAATATTTTAATATCTTAAGAAATTTATGTGAATTCTTCAGTAATTAAAACATTATTGATAAGTAACAACTAATTGCTGACTAACTAGCGTTTACCTTTTTATATTGGTAAATGTTGTGGGAATGGAACTAGTTGGGTCCCCTTCCGCTCACCATAATTTTTAAATTGCTACGACACCCGTTTTTTTAAACTTCTTCCAAATTATTTTCTTATGAAAAATTTAATACTTATATTTTTTTAAGTTATTTGTGGAAAGACGTTTTTTAAACTCAAGAACATGTTGTTCTCAATCATTTTGAAGAACAGGGAACAAAAAAAATAAGTTGTTTATTTTGTTACTAGATATGTAACATTAAAGGGTTAAATGAAATATTTATCAAGGAAAATTGTTCAAAGAGTTAAATGAAAATATTTCTATCGGAAAAATAAATGAATGTTAAAATGGAAAAATACCATTGTAATAATATTCTAAATGTAAAAATACCATTGTAATAATATTCTAAATGTAAAAATACCATTGTGATAATATTCTAAATGGAAAAATACCACTGTAAAAGTATTCTAAATGGAAAAATACCATTGTAATAATATTCTAAATAGAAGAATACCATTGTAGTAATATTCTAAATTGAAAAATACCATTGTAATAATATTCTAAATGGACAAATACCATTGTAATACTATTCTAAATGTAAAAATACCATTATAAGAATATTCTAAATGGAAAAATACCATTGTAATAATATTCTAAATAGAAGAATACCATTGTAGTAATATTTTAAATTGAAAAATACCATTATAATAATATTCTAAATGGGCAAATACCATTGTAATACTATTCTAAATGTAAAAATACCATTATAAGAATATTATAAATGGAAAAATACCATTGTAATAATATTCAAAATGTAAAAATACCATTGTAATAATATTCTAAATGGACAAATACCATTGTAATACTATTCTTAATGTAAAAATACCATTATAAAAATATTCTAAATGGAAAAATACCATTGTAATAATATTCTAAATAGAAGAATACCATTATAATAATATTCTAAATTGAAAAATACCATTATAATAATATTCTAAATGGACAAATACCATTGTAATACTATTCTAAATGTAAAAATACCATTATAAGAATATTCTAAATGGAAAAATACCATTGTAATACTATTCTAAATGGAAAAATAACATTGTAATAATATTCTAAATTGAAAATTGCCGTTTTTTGTTTTCTCTCCACTGATTTACTTTTTTTTTCATTGGAATCGGTCGGTGTACTGAACAAATCAACTAAAAAGTTAATGAAAGTTAAGGCAAGGGCAGCTTTTGAGGCGTTTTTCAGACTTTTGTGTTCCGACCTTCACTTATCCGTCTCGCTGGATCCCGAGGCGACAAATCGTCTTCAGAGACGACACGTGACAGTGACCACATTAGAACATTTTTTTGGCCGGAAACTCGGAAAAATCCTCGGAGCGTTGAAAAAAAAAAAAGTTTCTGGTCGAGCATTCACCCCTTCTTCCCCACTCAGCCGGTTCTTCCTCCATCGTCTGCGCTTTGGAAATCGGAATAAAAAAAGGAAGGATGGAAACGAGAGACACGAAAAAAAAAAGAACAAATGGGTTGTTTTTTGTGCAAGGGTAAGATACGCCTACGCTCAGGGTTAGCGCTCGTTTGTCGCGCTTTGGGATTCCTACCACGGATTGGCACGAAAACTATTGTCAGACATGTTTTTTTTTCGGATTTGGGATTTGGGAATTCCTCTTTTTTTCTACATATTTCCAGTGAGTTGTTTTGAATACGATAAATTAAAGAAATGAATGACGGCATATTGATATAAAACTGTTCAAAAAAATTTAAAAATGGCGCATAAAATTCATTATGCGTTTAAAAAACTTATTTGTTATAAAATTATAAATTTGTGTCAGTAATTGAAATGTATGGATTTGACTTTTTAGTGGTCATAGTGTCTCATTAGAAAGTTTGAAATCTAACTGGGTTTTCAAATATCGGTTCTGTGTGAATTAAAAAAATATATGATAAATAAATACGATTCCTTAAAAAAAAGGTATGGAAAAAAATTATATTAGTAAAGAACTCAATTGTATTTGTAACATTAAAATCTATGTCATTAAAGTTATTAGTTTGACAAAAAATTGTATTTGTTTTAAAAATGTATTTTAATTAAATATTTTACCACATCTATGAGTTGCCTTAGAAAAATAATTATTAAAAATATTTATAAGCCACAGAATTCAATAAAAAAAATTGTGTTTCCAATGAAAATGTGAACACTTTTACAAAACAATTTTAATTTTACAATTTTTTTTCAAATACAAATTTGTACTTTGAACGCAAAAATTTAGTTTTAATACGTGGAATTTCTCTAACCTTAACCTTGAAAATAAATATTTACTGATTATTTAAAAAAAATCTAATAAACAGTGTAGAAAATAAATGTTTAATTTATAAATAAATATTTAATTTTGAAACAAATATTGTAATTTAGAAATAAACATTTAATATAGAATTTTTTTTAATTTAGAAATAAATATTTTATTTTGAAATAAATGTTTAATTTTAAAATAAATATTTAATTTTTAAAAAAATATTTAATTTAAAATATATATTTAATTTTAAAATAAATATTTAATTTTAAAATAAATATTTTATTTAGAAATAAATAATTACTGATTATTGTTTTAAAATCTAATAAACATTGTAGAAAATAAACATTTAATATAGAAATAAATATTTAATCCAGGAATAAATATTTAATCTAGAAATAAATATTTAATCTCGGAATAAATATTTAATTTTGGAACAAATAATTTATTTTAGAATTAAACATTTAATATTAAAAAAAATGTTTTACTTTAAAACAAGTATTTAATTTAGCAATAAATATTTTATTTATAAATAAATATTTCAGTTTGAAGTAATTTTTTATTTATAAATAAATATTTTATTTAGAAATAAATATTTTATTTAGAAATAAATATTTTATTTAGAAATAAATATTTTATTTAGAAATAAATATTTTATTTAGAAGTAAATATTTTATTTATAAATAATTATTTTAATTCGAAATACATATATTATTTAATTTAGAACTAAATATTTAATTTTTTAAAAATATGTATAATATAAAAGTAAATATTTTTTTGATAATTGGAACGGTGGCTATATTCTTAGATTATACGCAAGTTTAAATGTGAATGTCGAAAATTGGAATAAAATATTAGTTTAAAAGATAAAAGAAATAGACAATTGACTTTTTTTTAGGAGATTTACTTATTTACTGTCGTATATACTGTTGAGTAAAACTTAAATACGTAAAAGAATGCGAAGAATTGAGGAATATTGTCATATAATTTATTTTTTTACGAATCAATAAAGGCTATCAATCAGTCTACTTTTACTTTCTAAAATTGTTATGTCTTTAAACTACGATTTGATGTGGACATTTTGACTTAGTTTGATCGTGTATACAACATTTCTAATGTCACATTCAAACATAGCAAATGAACCCGTCTGACAGTAAACAACTGATACTATACACCTCTTAAAAAGTAAAATGTATCTTCGAACCGAATTCAAGTATTATACCTTTAGTGAAGCGGAGCAATTTATCACACACTTGACTAACAAAAAGCACCCTCTGAGTTCCATAAAAGCTGTTTAACTCCACTTTTGTTTTGAACTCCACTCTTGAAATTCTAGATTTGATGATATGAGTATTCTAGAATTGCCTTAAATGCGACTACTCACGGTGATGACTTTTAGCCTCAGGCATCGCTTTCAGATCGATGCTTTTTCTTTAACCGAAATCGAGTTTAATGACTTCATTGATATGACGAAAAAGGAAGAAAGTCCTCTCTGTTGGCGGAAAATTGATTGCTTCAAAAAGAAAAATAATATTATTTGAATTGTTTCGCGTGAATCGCCGAGTTCGATTTTGTTTATATTATCTTAAAACTTCTCCCGCAGTTTTGTGTGAAAAGCATTTAAAACACTCCTATAAATGAACTCGCTTAAATATTCATTTCCTGTTTTTCGTAAAAACAATTTTTGGTTTAATGCCCGGCATTTTATTTATGCGTTTCAATTATTTTCGTGTTACTTAAAATTAGTTTTTGAAGAATGAACATCGAGACTTTGTTTCATAGTTGAATCCCAACCCTGTGAATGGCGCTCACACAAACACAAATAAAGTTCGTAAATTAAAATAATATTTCAACAAGTCAATGACTTGACACGTTTGACTTGATTTAATTTTTTCAATTGTATTGAATGGCAATAGCCCAATTGCGGTCGAAGGGAGCCGGGTTGCCATATTCTCAAAGAAGAACATAATTTTTTATCGCCCAGACAAAAGGTTGCCGTCGGCCGCAATTGGAACTTTCCGTATTGAACTCCAGAAACCTCTGAAAAGAGCTGATTTTACATCATTCCAAATGTGGATACTAAATCTACCTTTTAAGGAGATAGTACGCTGTTAAAAATAGGTACTCGAAAATCGGTAAAATTTACTCATTTTTGAGTACATTCGATGCTTATAACGACTCCAAACACATTAGTTTCAATTGTGAAAAAGACATGTACTCAAAAATGAGTTCAAATGAGTTTATGCATATATAGATGCTACATAGACTGCTTTCATAAATCACTTTCAATAAATATTAACAATTACAACGAAAACTTAACGGGAAGCAAACCCAGATGCTCAGCAGCGCAGTTCAGTGCCTTATCCGTTAAACTACCGGAACAATGTTAAGATGTTTTAAACAGAAGAAATGTTATAGAAATGTCATATATATATATATATATATATATATATATATATATATATATATATATATATATATATATATATATATATATATATATATATATATATGTGTGTGTGTGTGTGTGTGTGTGTGTGTGTGTGCGTGTGTGTGTGTGTGTGTGTGTGTGTGTAGTTTTATGTGTAACATTAGAGTAATGCATCAAATTCGTAAGAAAATGCTACTATAAAAAGTACTACCACACTGTTTAAGTTATAAACCGAGTATATCACATGTTATAGCTTGAGGCCTAGATGTGGTGGCCTATAGGGGGCCTAGTTTTTTGAGTAACGAGCTCATAATCGTAGGGTTGTGGGTTTGAACCTGGTCGTGGGAAGACCAGAAATCTTGTTATCGGAAAGTTGCGTTCGTCAAAAACAAACAAAAAAACGAACATCCGCCTTGTGGAGAGGACTGGTGTACTTAAAATAGGTGGTTATTCAAATGTCTTGAATCTGATTGTGGTATGGAAGTTTGGACATTGGAGTACCACTTGAGGTGTTGTGCTCATTCTCGATAAAAATTAAAAGGAAGTGTTCCCGGGTCTTTGCTTTAGGATAGTGCCAATAGCCCATTGTGCATTTTTATATTGCCACATTAAGTCAACCAACAACTTCACCTTGCGATAATCTGTGTTCTTTTATATATACGTTTAATTGACCTTCGTTGTGGCTCCACAGCATGTCATTTGTAATCAAAGAGTGAAATGAAGCCTACCTGTCTGTTTGTTTACTTTTTCCATTTCACTCGAACATAGTGTCCTGTATCTTGAGCCACTACTAATCTTTTAGGGCGCTCCTAGCTGAAACTGTTGACTTTTAGCGACTGCTGTTGATCTGTCAAGAGTAATGATGTAGTCTGAATTGACAATTAGCGAAAGAAAAGTTTATTTTAATCATTGAAAGAACATGGTTTTTCTGTGGTTAATTTACCAAAAAACCGCAAATCAGTTTGATAAAATTACTTCACTACTTTTTACGATTAGAATATCTCGCTTGTTAAATGTTGACGAAAGTAGCCATGTTTGTTGACCACTCATCCTTCGCTTTCTTTGGACCACAACTACATTTTGTTTTTTAACAAAAAAAATTATGATCCAATAGGTTTACGAGTTTCTCATGTAATAAAAAATACACATTAATATTTCTTTTTGTGTTTAAAAAAAAATTAAGAATACTTTAGGAGTTCCAATAGAATTTTTCTTTATAAAAAAAGAGAACATTTTATGGTAAACAGGGTATGGGACATACATGAATTGTTTGCAAGAAACGGATTGCACACACATATAAATAGAGGATTGATTATTTCCTGTAAATTACAGTTGTAAGAAAAAAAACACCATTTGCGATATGCGACAAAAAAAAAACTTTTAAATTTTTATTGCCGTTAATTTTGAATTGTTTTGTTGGCACTGAGTTTTCTAATAATACATTTAAACAAACAGTTGGCATAAATTATTTTATTTATGCAGTTTTGTTTTTGAAAAATTGTTAGGATAAATCAAAGCTGTGGAAGGTATGTAGCATTTTATATAATTTGCCCCTAGTAAAAACATGTTTGGCGAAAATATGCGGATATTAAAAACAGTTTGTAATTTCATATATTTTTAAATTTCGACAGACAAGCTTTGCTGGCTTATATAGGAAGGTATTATTTCATAATAACATATAAATTATTTTTTCACATGCTTTGTGATAAATATTTATTCTTTGATAAATAAATGTGTGTAGATCAAAAAGCACTACAATTTGTGTAAGTTAATGGAATTTAGTATTGATAATCAAGTTATCTTTTAAATATACGATTTTCCTCCACACACCCTTAAATAATGAGAAATAAAATAAGCTCTAATAGTATATTATTTTTAAGTAGCGGAATAATTTAAAAGAGATTGTATGGATATAGCGACAATTCTCTTACAAACAAAAATACGCTCATATCAAACTCATATCATACACTTGGGGGGAAGGGGTAGGGGAGAAGGGGGGGGGGGATATGCTACACATCTCTGTTGAAAAAGATTGCTGCACAAAAAATTATAAAAATAGAAATTATAGTTCATTTTTGATATTTAGTAGTTAAATTAGATTAGTGCTATATTAGCGTTTCCGCGTGTCTCTACAATTACTTTGAAGTAATTTCCTTGTATAGACATCAATCGAGGACATGTGACCTGGCCGGGTTAACAATAACATACGATTTAAATTGACATTTATTCACTAGTGAAAAATCCCATCGATTTCTATACTGTGGTTATCGGGTGATAGTTAAACAAACTAAAATATTCTAACCGACCAACAGGCATGCATTTTAATCACTGTTGTTTTGACTTTCCAAAAATTGCTCAGAATTCTTCCTTTTAAAACCTGTACTGCTTTATAGCATTATCTTAAAACATTGATCCAAACCAAAGTAAGTTTTTCAAGATCTTTTTTGTTGTTTTATTCATTCAAGGATATATGCATTTGGGAGGATGTAACCATAGCTATTAACTACCTCAATGCGAAATTGTATTATTCTATTCCTTTCGATTCAATAGACTTGAAGACAACTTCCATAGGGTCAGTTGCAGTCGAATTGTTTAACTTTCAGTAGAAATACTGTTGTGATTAAAACCGATTGTCTTCTTTCTACATCCGTTTCTTTCATTAAACTCTGAAATATAGTACAATAAACTTCGCATGGTTTTTGTTAAAACTTTGAAAATTTACAAAATATTCGACTTATTCAATCGCGAACGGTTGACATGCATTGGATTACGTCAAGATTCAATTACGTTGAAAACTTTCGTTGAAATAACACAATGTGAGATCGTAATCCCTCAAACAAAGCAGTGTACCCAATCCGACATTTTGTTAACAATGTCCTCCGGTCGTGAGATGAAGAACAAGTATTAGATGACAGAAATGAACATCAATGTCTCTCGCTCGTGCCGTTGCAAATTAATTATTTTCAATGATACGTTTTGGGGTTCAGGTCACATACGTCAATAAAAACACGTCTATTATTACTATCAAGGTCATGGATAATATATACTTCTATTTCGAATTGCCTTTGTGATGTGTTTAATACGATTATCAGTTAAGCAAACTCATTTCTCAAAATAGCTATTCAATGTATCAATCCTCATAAAACCAACGCTCTTTAGGAGCTGTATAATGTAAAGTAATTCGTAGGATCTTTCAGATTTAAATGTTGGTAATCCATTTTTGATTTTATTGTTCTCTTGTTGTCAAGAGGAAGTAAAGATGACGTTGGTTTTCCTCACAGGTACAGACGCTAACAATGTTGTCATTTTTTCCAAAAATATCTAAAAATAGTTTTCAGGATTTAAAAAAAAAAAAAAAATCATTTTATTTAATAGTATTTAAATTTTTTAATTAAAATTCTTTTTTAATATTCATTTATTTATTTATACTTATCGTCTGCTAAAAATGTTCTTAATGACGTGTGTTAAATTATTATTAAAAATATTCCAAATATCGCTTAACAGTGTAAGTGTAAGCATCCATCCCTGCTGTGTAATGGGCCCGGGTTCGAATCCCGGCTAAGTTGTAAAATTTTATATAATTGGATGAAAGTATGTTTAGCATTATGTGAATAAAGTTATAAGTTGAGTAAACATAAAGCGATAATTTTCCAACACGTAATATTCAATCACGGAAAATAAAAAAATAAAAAGCCATTCAATAAAATATTTTTTTTTTATAAAAAGAAAAATCTCATCAGTTTAAATGTCAGAAAATTATTTTGTGAATTTTAACTATAAGATTTGAATGGAAGTTCTTACTAAATTTCCAATATAAAAAATATTTGAGAAAAAATGGAAAAAAGTTCTATAACTTTTGAACGGTAGAAAATATTGCTATGAAACAATTACAATTTTTAAGTTGGAATATAAATGATAAACTGGTGCAAGTTTCATAAAAATCCATCGAGTGGTTATTGAGCTAAAGTCGGACAAAGAAACAATTGTTTTTATTTTGTGAATTGCTATGTCCCATGCAAAAGCTCAAAATTATTAGGGTTTTTTAAATATGCAGATAGACACTCCATTTTATTTTTATATATGTATTGATTGAAGAATGTATTTGTTTTTTGAGAAGCATCTTTTTCAATAAGGAAGTAAATTTTTCTCTCTGAAAATTAAACTACGAAAGAAATATTTAATATCAGCAAATCAACAGGGTCCGTTTAACAACAATAATAATAAAAAAATCAGATTGTGAACTAAGCAGAACTGACTGTGTTTTGTTCTCTGCTTTGCTTTGGATTTCCAAATAACGCATTTTCTGTCTAAATAACTGAAAGAAAAACAGACGACGAGTTTTCCGTTTTCTTTAAATAACGTTCCAAAGTTCAATGCGATCCTGTTGCTGTTCGAAATACCCGACTTGGCCACGAAACGGCGTAAAAAATATTTTAGTTTTTGTCTTTAAATTCAAATGGGTAAATTGATGTTGATGTTTCCGATTTCAACGGGGAAAATTGCAGCGATTATTTCCCAAAAATGTTCTTCTCTTTGTTTAGAAAATAACTGAATTCAAAATAGGCTTTGTTTTAAGAAAAACGATCGAAGTTTACTATTGGTCATTGACGCAAAAGTTTTTAAGTTTTGAAACACTTGAGATTTGTTTTTTACTGTTCAGGAGATATAGAAGCACGAACGCCAACTCGTGTTTAAGCGAACTGAGATAAATTTTAGGTAAATATGTGTGCTTTGGACGAATTGTTTTATATAAATGGACATGTTGTAAGCATGGGTAGATAATAAAGATAATTAAATCAGAGTTAATAGGGTATGGAATTAGTAAATTATTTTGCTATCTGTTTGACCACTTTGTTTTGAAAAACTATAATTTAATAAGCACTTAAAAAATCAATTAAAAAAATTTGAATGTAACAGCTAACTTGTCCTTGTGATTCGAATACCATTTTCTAATTCGGAACGATTGGCTTGGCTTAATTCCATTTTGAATATAATAACGATTAAACAGACTTTTTAATATTTTAGAAGAATAAAGCGACATAATTACGCAATGCTACCACACGCAATTTTCTATTATTCATTATCAAACTCCACATGCTATGAAGAAATTACGTAAAAGTGAAATAGACCAACTTTAACACTGTAGGAAATATTTTTCTTTTAAAATGTACAGATTTAATTAAATTTCAGTAATTAGTTATTTTTTGAACGGCATTTTAATGTAGTATTGGTGAAAAATTAAAAAAAAAATCGTTTGTTGTTTATACTAAAATACAATTATTTGTATTTTTTATACTTAACCAAAGAATGAGATTTTGCCTACGATAAGAATATTTCTTCAAACGATTTTCCGAAACACTCCACAGTCGTTCTCTATGTACAGTATTTTTCCAACATAAAATGCTTTCTAATCAAAATATTTAGGTTTTCAAATATATAAATTTTAAAAGATAATAAACTAATATAAATACAATAAAATAACTTTGTTGTGTATTATGCAGTCATTGTCAAAAAACAGTTACAGACAGAAGCAATTTGAATTTATACATTACAAGATTTGGGAAAAGTTTTATTTTGTTGCTTTCATTTACTTTATCGTTTATACATTACAAATCCATATTTTTTAAATTCCACAATTATATTTGAAACGCCAGTGAGATTAAAACATTTTGAAACGAAAATCATGATTGTTTATAATTGTTTTCTTGCGAGAAATGTATCCTTCTAAAAGATATTGATTTACAAACTTCTACCTCAAGAATTCGCAATATGTTCTGTTCGGAGAGAAAATATACGCAAACAACAAAACGGGTTTGATCTTGAAATGTTTTGACAGCAAAAGGTGCACCGTAAATCATACAACAGATCCAAAAATATTCCCCACTGAAACTACTTCCCAAATATAACTGGAATCAAAAATAAAATTTGTATGAAAGGTTCGTTCTGGAAAAGATATTTAAGGAAGTGCGATGCCTGTGGTCAAACGTGACTTGTCAACGAGGGTAGTTGTTATGTGTCACGCGTAGGAATTTTAAAGTCTAAGAACTTGTTTCATTTTTACAAAAAAATTTGAAATGTCAATATGGAAATTTAAAAAACATCCTAAAACATTCCTGAAAGTAATAAAAAAATATCTTTTTAATATTATACTTTAGAAATTTTTCCCCAAGAATTACACCAATATCTTCAATCAGTTATAACTCTTGCAATTTTTTTCTTTACCGATAAGGAACGTGATTTAAAACAAAATATGCTATTTTAATTAAACTTAAAAAAAAATTACAATTTTTTAAAATGATTTTTTAATGTTATATCATGTGTTCTTACCTTATTTGGTAAAAAAATTAACAGAGATCTAATGTAGTTAATGTCCATTTCTAAGATATAGAACCTGGGACATTGAAGACTCGGTGATTGAAAAACACTGTATTTGTCTCTGTGGAATGGCAACATAAAAGCTTGTTTACAAAAATCTGTTGCGCCCGCATTTGGTATTTCGCCATTATGTAAGCCATTATGTAAGCCATTTGACGATGACGGGGTTGGCGAAGGCCTTGGGTTGTCGAAGCCTTCTAGTTCGTACTGGAGAATCTAATTATTATAGTACACAAAAATTACAATAATAAAGTTGTTGTGTTGTTGCAGCTTAAAATAACTACATATTTATACTACTTGTCTGAATGGTTACGATTTTCATATGTTTTTCATAAAACGCAAAGTAACAATCATGTGTTTGTTTACTTTTTCATATATAAGCAGATTCGTATATAATAAACTATTACTTTCCTACAATTTCTAAATGAATAAATGTAACATCAATTAACTGACTACAAAAGTTTATTATTAACTATTAACATTGTGCGAAACTGCAAAGTTGAAACTTTCTAAATACTAATACATAACAGAAAAACATTTACAAAATATCCTAATGCTAATACCATATATTCCAAAACTATACGCATTCAAATCGAATCTCCATTTCGAAGGAAAATCCTCAATGCATGAGGTGCGCCCGTGCAATCAGCATTAACTATTATAACTAAACGCAATGAATTCTAAGAAATCTTTCTTCTTTGTCCTCGGGCCGACGAAGCCAAACTCTCATCGGAAAATGTTCCTCCTAGTCGGAGATTATACTTGTTGCATCATTGGTGCGTGAAATATTCACTTATGGACAAGCAAATGTCCCCATAAGCGAATTTACATATTTTGCACGAATCTCCGACACTGCTTCATTCCATTTCTTTTCTCCAAGCCATTGGAACTAAATTGTACATTTTTATGTATGAAATATACTATCTTCTATATCGGTACATGTTTCACGCATTAGAATCGTTTTGGTTGGAATTTCTGAAATACGCATTTTTCGGCAGTAATAACTATAATATTTTTTTGTGTATAAATATAAGGTAAATAGCAGTTTAATATTCTGTTTGAAATGATCGCTTTGAATTCTTCTTTTTTAGTAGTGCGTGTGGCAAAAAAAAGGTTGATGTCGGAGAAATTTTGAAGCCAATAAAAAACTATATTCTTCTAAAAATATAAACATTAGATTCTAGAGACACTCATAAAAGTATTTGAAAATGTTTATGTTTTATGGAATCTAACAATTTTTTTTCTTGATTGTACAATAAAGGATTTATTTTAAGTTAACAAGTTTATCTTGTTAGTAGATAATTATCAACAGTTTAGACATATGCTTTATTATTTTCTATTACTTATATTTAGACTACATGACAAGAATTGGAAAGTTTATCAACTGTTCAACCTTTCAATGAAGCTCTGTTTCATGACACTCAACACGTAATCTAAGTCCAGACACACCTTCTTGGCTTCTTTGTCGAGATTGTTTTTTAAAAAAAGGCGTGACAAAGTACTAAAGTCTTGACGTCACAATTTTCAGACTAACGTCATTCATGATGTCTCACCACTTCTATAAAATTATATGAAAATTTAAACAACTCGAATATTATATAATATCTGCAGTTTTGTTTGAAATTATTGTTTTTTTCTGGTTTAAACTGTGACATTGTTAAAATCACTGTAAATTAGCAGTGAATAGCGGTTGAGTGGAACTTATTCAACTACTCCTGAAATGATTTTTTATTTGTTAAACTGGTATGGAATTAAGTACAAATGTTGTATCAAATTAAATTATTTTTATGAAGCAATATTGAAACTACTGCTTTTTAAATTTGTACGCGCCTTTCAATCATTTTACATTTTATTGTAATTTCCAGAACTTTCTATTTATTTTTATGAAATAGAGGGTAAGAAAAGTATTGGGTTTGGATAAAATTTCGATCTTGATTAAAGAAAGATTCAGAATAGTCATAAAAAAATATCTATTGACATTTGTGATGAATATATAAAATTTGCCTTTTTTATCAACACGATTTGGTATTCAATACATTTAAAATCCCTCACCGTAAAAAAAGGCAATTATATAACTAAATGTAAATGTAATCGAAACTTGGTAAACAGAATCCAAATTAAGTATTATCTTGAATGCACTTAAAAAAGCACTTAAAAATTGAACTAATTTGTGTTAAAGGCGTCATTAAAGATAATACTATTCATTTATTCGTAATTTTAATTGAATTTATGTAATGGATGACGAATAATTTTTTCAATTCCAGATAAGAAATCAACAGATATATTTCATTTCTTCTTGGGCCGGTATGAAATTACACACACACAACAGAAAAACCCCTCTACACCTTTCTACGGGAGCTACACGAGTAACCGATTATCTGCACGACCTTACCCCGTAACGCTATCGTGCCTTATTCATGGCTTCGGTATGGATGGGTGCAACCGTGACGTCACCAGTGGAAGCTGCTATCACTATGTGACAGACCCGAGATAGAATGCTGTGATTATACTGGAATTTGCTTCGATCGCCTTTGTCAGATGACTTTATTTTTAGGTCTGCAAGAAAAAATTACGAAATTCGTCGATTTGAGGTTTATGGAACATTTGTGGCTTCCGAGATTCCGAGTCCGTAGATGGAAGACTTATAAATTCAAATTCAACGATTCGAAATTATAAACTTTCTTATAAATTGAATGGTTCAAGGAAAAGAACGACGATGGTTCATCTGGATTGATTTTGAAAAAACGAAAAACTAATGGTTCATGTTTCATAAAAATAAACGTAATCTTCTGAACATTTATCGTTCTTCCCGCGGTCATAACTTGAAACAATGAATGTACAGTCTTGTCATTAACATAAGGCGTGGAGATATTGATTTCAACAACAAGTGGACACTCGTCGTTTTTCATTTGGACTTTTCAATCGCTTTTGATAAAATAATTTTATATATTGCAGTTAAACCAAAAAATCCTGTATATTTTTCATGAGTTGAACCATGGGGATTTTTCTTCCCTAGTCATTTGCATTAAATGAGGTAAAATTAAGTTATGGTAAATTAAAATTGGAAATTAAATAAGCTTAAAATAGATGCTATGTTTCTTTAGTTATGACTAACCATTAAAGGGAGAGGGGGAGAGAGAGAGAGAGATGGTTCACATTGTGTTTACAGTCGAGCCAAATTAAAGTTTGAAGTAATTTTTTTTGTTGATGCGAATCGTTCAATTAATACTATTGTTGTTATGTTTGCCCTTAAAATTTGGAAGGCTCCGCTAAGGAGACATTTCCATCCTCTTATATATAGATAAACGTATCATTGTTGTAATGAAAAATTGGTACATACGTACAGGGGCGGCTTAAGGGTTGGGCAAACTGGGCAGTTGCCCAGGGCGCCGCCCACCGAGGAGGGCGCTAAATTTAATTTCAATATTTTTTATTTCATGTTTTTATATATTTTTTTAAAATTATTTTATTTTGTAACTTTAATTCCAATAAACATCACTGAAAAACAAATTTATTGCAAAAACATTTTGGGGGAGACTTCAAATTGCAACTCACAAGTCAGGGTCTAACACTTTTTAAAACTTACTTCGAAGTAAATGAGCGCGTCGCCTTCAACTCATGTAGCAAGAACTAAACCAACATATATATTTTTGTCAATCTTCGCGGCAGTTACCCCCTGATATACCCTTTCCCACATTCTATGTTTGCAGATGTGTTTTCATCACAAACAACCAGAAGAATTGCACCTCTTTTAAAATCCTTTTGAAAACGCCCAGTAGAAAATAAAAAAAAAAGATTATTTTCTTTTTAAATAAATTACAACATTGAAATGATTTTTTCTATGGATAGGATAAAGTAAGCAAGATTGCTTATACTCAGAAGCATTCACCAGAATTTATTTTAAATTAGTTACAAACTTTCTTTCTGAGAAACTACTTTTCTTCTTTATTGGTTATTTTTCATAAAGACATATATAGAGGGTGTTCCATCAAAACAGCATAAAACTGTACAGAGCGAGAATCTTCGTTTTGAATACATAAAAATAATCCAGATCCATACCATATGGTTTTTTATTTTTATAAAACTTATGATGTCCTATTTTGTGCATGCGGGAAAAAAGCATTAATGCAAATATATAAGTCAATGTTAAAAATGATTACCAATAAATAAAAATGTTACCCCTCATATATTATGCAATAAATATATGCAATTAAAAAGAGTCAATTGGATGATCATTACATTTTGAGAGCTTTTCTACTATGTACTAATATAATGTACAAATGTATGAATAAAATTAAAATTATAGTAGTTAATTTTTTTTTCGTAATGTTTTGCTGAATTTATATATAAAAAAATTTATCTTGTATTTGCATTAATAAGGCAATTTGGGATCGATTTGTCATGTCAAATGTAACTAACTTCATGTAACAAATTTAGTTATTGAACAATTGTAAAGCTTTTTTTAATTTGTTAAAAGTTTTTTTTTTTAAATAGTAATTTTTCATATTTGACACAAATTAACTCCTTTTTTATATTTAAGAGAATGTATAAGAGTTTTCATGCAAAACGAAACATGTCAATAAATATTTTTAAAAATGAGATAAGCATTGACATTTATATTAAAAAAAATTATACATCTCTCCAGTTGTGCAAAAAAATTTAAGATTTCCAAAATAATCCCTTATGTTTTAAAACATGAAAAATCGGAGGTTCATATAGAAATGTATGTACCAAGTGTTTTTGATATTTTCCTCGATTTGCGAATTTATATTTTTTTACATGCACGCACCTCGTACATGCACGCTCCTCGTATGTAAATTTATCATGAAAAAAGTTGTAAGGATTAAGTTCTTGAAATGTCGATAGTAAGCTGTTTCTTAAAATATTGATCGATTGTATCTTTAAATTCTTGGTATTTTTTTTTCCTAATTCAATTTTACTGAATCGGCGATCACTGTATCGTTATCATTGTATTCACATATTGTTTAATCATTGTCTCGAGAAGACAGCATTTGTTCAGAATACAAAATAAAAGTTAATTATTCAATTTGGGCGTATATTTTTTAATTTAGCATAATATATTTCCAATACGTATTTATACATTTTTGGAGCCCTTAGGAAATCCGTATAAACAGCACCTTACTTTTCGGTTAGTAAAAATAGTGAAAACCTGGTATAAAAGTATCTATTTATAGAACCACGAACCCCCGATGCACGGAGATAGGGAATAGCGGCTGGTATGGAGTGGGTGGGACACCGGAAATATAAATCTTTACTTTTTACGCAGAAGAAAGACGTTAAGACAGTTAAAGGTCATTTCGCGGTCACTTCCCTTCTTCTGAATGGCCAGCAGTGGTTGGTATTGGCCGTACTATGCAGTGGCGTAGGAACTTCTTTTTTTCAGGGGGGGCTGAATTTTTTTTTCAATATATATATTGTTATACAATATAAAATAGTACGGAGTTGCGAGCTATTAAACAATTAAAAAACAAACAATGCTTTAAATTTTTACAAACAAGTATTTAACTTGTATCCTTTTTTGTTTGGACAGCTTTAGAACATAAAGTAACCAGGAAAAGGTTAATAGTAATTTCAAATGTCCGTAAATTCGTCTTTATTTAACTTTCTTTAACAAAATGTAATTTTCTAAAAGAAGAAATTTCAACTATATAAGCTGTTAGAAAATAGTGCATGAATCTGATGGTTTATTATTTCAAAGGAAATAAATTATGGGAAATACGATTATAATTTATGAAATGTCCACAAATAATATTTTTTTATTTAAAAGCGTATTTTTTACATTATTCTTAAAATTACTCTTTAAAGCTTTAGCGTTGTAGCTTTCAAAGCAAATTCCCCCCACTTTAAAACACGATTAGAATAAATAAGGGACGCTTCCTTTTGAATGCCTCTTTATATGAATTCTCTATTTCTACAATTTGGTTTTTAAGTAATTTTTCTTAAAAAAAATAGTATAATATTAGGGGGGGCTGAGCCCCTTCAAAATAATTCCTGGGGGGGGGCTCGAGCCCCCCCAGCCCCCCTACTTCCTACGCCTATGGTACTATGGGGAAGGAGTTCTGTAAAAAAAAATGCCCTATCTTTGAAACTGAATACGCAGCACTTTCTTGGGACTTGGGCTATTCTACAGAAAAGTGTTTATATTACTGTTAATACTTACTGAAAAAGAAACACATGAATTTCATTACTTAATTGGTTGATTTTTAAGAAAGCTATTGTATTGAAAGGTAATGTTTTCTTATTATTTATTTTAATTGTAAATATTTATCTAATAATATTAATTATTATATAAAAAATATATACTGCTTTAAAAAAAACTATAATGCGATATTAAACATATATGGTCGTTTATAAAATAGTTCTGACCCCCTTCCTCTTTTTTTGCCAATCTTATACATGTATTTGTAATGCTATTATAATTTTAAAAGAAATTCGCGAACATTTATTAAAAATGTGAGCGAAAAAACATTACTTGACTAAAACAATAGAATTTGTAAAGACTTGTTACCATAAACATTTAAATATCTTTAAAAACGAAATATGTTGTTAGGTTTCAATTACTTAAACAAAAACAATAACAGTCCTTTAATATTTGTTTAAAAATTATTGAAATAATTCCTTTCCACTGTTTCTTAAAAAAATATTTTATATTTAAAAGTTTTGTTTTCAATCTTTAAAAAATAAAATAATCGTTTTAAAAAAAAGAAAAACGACTTTAAAAAAAAAAAAGAAGCGCTAAAAAGTAAAAAATATTTTTTTAATGAATATATAATATTGGTATTATATTTATTGCTAATTTTTTAAGTCTGCGCCAAAATTTAGGAATGTTTTTTGTCAATTGGCACTACTTCAAAAAGTTGTAATAAGTACAAAATTAGTATTAAATACTTAATTTTTTTCCAATTGTTTCTAAAATTACAAATGATTTTTTTTTACATTGTAGCGCTTTTTTTTAAAGTTGATTTTAGTTGTTGCATTTGACCTTTTTTGTTTTTAATGTAGTAGGAGGCTTTGTAGTCTGCTATTAATCAACAGCAAATTCAAGTTGTTGCTTGCTTGCATTACCCTGTGATAAACTAAAAAGCTAAATAGCCGGGGGCTTCACCCCCTACTATTATTCGTCAGGAAACTCAAGTTGTTAATTACTTTTTGCCTGCCCCGGATAGTATATTTTGAGATTATAAGGTTTAATATATGCCGAGTAAAAGAAATGTCATTGTTTGACAATATCTATTCAACAATGAAAATATTTTGAAATCGGAGATCAATCTTTTAAAACAAATCCCGTATCAGTGTTTTAATATTTTTTTGTTGTTTTTTTTGTTTTTTTTTGAATTTTTTTGCCAAAGTGGATTTATCTCTATTTAACAAAAAAGAATTTTCGAAATCGACTGTGTAAGCGGTCCGGTTATTTGAATTAAATTAAATATAATAGTAGCAATCAATAGTAAAATAATATTTTATATTATAATATATTGAAAAGTTTTTAACCTGACCCCTCACTTCGTGTATTCGTCAGAAAGACCCAGGTCTCGATGCAAAATTACTCTTTATAAAACTTAATGCTTAACGTATGTTTAAAAACAAATATTTTAATCAAATGTTAAGCATTTTTTCTAGAAAAAAAATTTCGTACGTCGTGATTCGTTTCCTTCCCCACGTCACACAGTACAGAACCCTCCTTCCCCATATATTAAATAACATTTTTTTTAATCATTATTGTTGAAAAGTTGTAAGATATTTAAAATAAATAAATTATATGTGTTTTAAATATTTTAAACTAATATTTCCTTAACATTACTTTGTATGCTTTATATTAAACAAGATGTTTTTACATTTGCAACTGTTATTATGCATTGCAATATAAATTCAATGATGATGTCAAACATGAAATCTATTATTTCGGCTATTTCATCCAAATTAGATCTGGACCAAATTGAATGAAAAAATGAACCCTTCCCTACGTAAACTATTGAAAAATTAATTCGAAAATTACTCCTAATAGTAAATTACGTTCACAAAATACTTTCTTCAATCGCGAATATTTAAACCCCTCTCCCTCAGCATTCCCCATCGCCGAATATAAAAACTGGAAAAAAAGGAAAAATCACGCTTGTCCCCTCAAAGAATCCCAGATTCCAAGGATACAAAAAAGAATGTCACACTATAAATTATTTCGGCGACCACAGCCGGCTACCTCTCACCCCATATCTTCCCCCTCTTACCGGAAGCCCTTACACTACGGACTTTTTCCATGTCATGTATAGCCAGTTTCTCCGTTGGCGTATAGACACGCCTATACCCATATATCCTGGTGTATCCCCTTCTCTTTTAATACACCCTTTGGACATCTCCACCCCCTAGGGATGTGAAATGTATGTTCTTTTTAAAGAACAGGTGCTCCCTGTTCCTGTTCTTTTAAAAAGAACTGTTCTTTAACCTGTTCTTTTCAGAAAACTGTTCTTTTTTTTTAGAATTTTTTGTGTGTAGTATTTTTAAACTTAAAACCATAAAAATTACAAATGCTGATTAATTTTATTTTATATAGTAAATAATTAAAAATAAACAAAGGATCTATAATTTTCAAAATAAGAAAACTATTAATAATTAGTTTAAATTTATTTCGACATTTCAGAAAATAATACAATACAAAAAATTTTACAGAAAAAACAGAAAAATGAAAAATTTTACTGCTGGCTTTCAAAATCAGATGTAATGGTGATAAAAGTTTTAATATAGCAAATTCCTAGTTTCAATAACGCACAATTCTAATAATTTAGAGCAGTAATATATATGAATTATAAAGAAAATTATAAGTTCCTTGAAATGATCTCTAGGACGCAAGCATTTTTCATATATTTATATGTTATTAAAATACATTTTATTCCTAAATCAATAAGCATTGCAAATTTGTAATAATTTGCTTGCTAGTTTGTAGATTGAAAGGAAATGAAGGTCAAATTAAAATAATATTTTAATAGCTATTCATTAGTTAAGATTTCAAAAATGAAATCCGAAAATAAAACTAATTTCAAGAACTTCTGAGTGTCTCCAATGTTCACGATATGATAAAAGTTATAGTAATAAAAAGTTACATTCATCGCTTTCAAGTACGGTAAATAACGTAATACACTAATATTTCTATACACCATTAAAGTACAAATATACAAAATAACAGAAAATAATTAGCTGTTTCACCCAAATATCCGAACCATTAATATATACATTTTTTACAAGAACGATTACACTTACATATAGTACATACTGCTATAGATTTAGAGGAATCGGTTACGTTAAAATAGTTACATACAGGTGAAGACCTTTTCAAGATTATATTGAAATCAGAGTTTAAAAATTAACATGATAATCCTATTTAATTTAAAAATAAATAGTAACTACTTTTGAATGTTCATATCGCATAGTCTACAGATCAGCAAGTAAGGAACAGAGAAAATGCGTCTTATATACAAGTCAGCTGAAAATGAATTGCCACCGACTCTCTAAATCCCAACAGATCGCATTCCTTTTCTAACTTCACCCACACCAGTGAGACAAAGAACCGAGACCGAGACTGAAACCCTCACAAAAAAACACCGACAAGAGTGTTATTTACGTAATCGCATCAACACCCCTCATCCCCACCTCCCTTTTAGTAATAGAAATCACTCCCTCCCGTTTCTAGTTAATCTTATCCTATATCCCGACATCTTTACTAAGATGTCAGTTAAAGTCTTTTGAAGTTTCGTAACAGAAAAAAAAAAACACGCATCTTTCTTTGTATCAAATTCTGTAACTATTTGTAGAAATTAACAAAAAAATACCGCCAAAAGCCGAAAAATGTCCACCTGAAAATTTATTTAAAAAAAAGAAAAACTAATAAAATTAAAGGATTATATTAAGTTATAAAGTTTTGAAACACGACTTACTTGTAACTACATGATCAAGAATCTAGTCTAATAGTTTTTAATATATTCTTAATATAAATTTGCAAATCCTTTATTTTAGCTTTTTAATTTAGTGCATGTTAAAAATACAAATTACAACATAAAGATATAAATAGAACATTCCTTCAGGGTAGATAATATATATTTTTTAATTTATATAAATTTATAATTTGTTACTAAATTTTGTTTTTTTGTATACACATTTAACATAAGAAATTCGGATCAAAATCATTTGCATAATTTTTTTATTACACAAACAACTAACAAACACAACACGAAATATTCAAATTTTGAAATAATTTTAAAACAACTCGAAGAATGTATAATTTTTATACAAAACATCCTACCTGTAATATTGAATCGGAAAATTCCAATTTTTTTCCGTTATGTAATATTTATCATCTAAGACTAACAATTAATATAAAGAAATTTCACAACTATTTATTTAAAATTTCCTTAGTAATGAAATTATGTAAAATGTAAAATATCTTTAGATAATTTGACTACCTTCCCTAAAAGTCATAACAAATCACCTCAAAATAAATGATACAAGCAGTTCAGTAGCCAATTATCATATTATAGAGAGCAAAGTACGCATATCTACTAAAAACAGCTTCAAAAACTAATTAGCCCTGGCCCCTAAAAAGAACAGCCCTACTCCGAAAAAGAACACCCGTTCTAAAATAGAACACACGTTTCAAGAAAGAACACCCGTTCCAAAAAAGAACACCCGTTCAAAAAAAGAACAAAAAAGAACACCAGCTCTTTAGAACAGGGTTGTTCTTTTGAACAGGGTTGTTCTTTAGAACAGGGTTGTTCTTTAGAACAATGTTGTTCTTTAGAACAGGGTAGTTCTTTAGAACAGGGTTGTTATTTAGAACAGGTTGCTCTTTAGAACAGGTTGCTCTTAAGAACAGGTTGCTCTTTGGAACACCCTGCTCGGAACACCCTGCTCTTTAAAAGAACAGGGGCGTTCTTTTAGCTGCATTCTGAGCAGAAAGCATATCAGAGTGAAATATTCTTGCAGCGCAGTGCGAAAGCGCTGGGCACGGTGGCTCTTAGGGGTGTGCGACGTGTGACATCGCACAGGGCCCTCTGTTAAAGCGGCCCAGCGACTAGAAAAAAAAATTATAAAAGTAAATAGTAAGAATGGAAATGAATTTCTATTTTTAAAATTGTATTTGCATTATGGAATGCTCTGGAGTGGAAAGTCGCAACACAGATGTTTTTATATCTTAAACACTGATATGAATTATTGCTTTACTTTAATTTTTAAAAAGTGAAAGGTATATTCATAAGAGCTGAAATATTTAAATTTTAATTACGTTTTCGTTTCGATTTATAACAAATAATTCAAGGCTTTATTTACTCTAAAAATATCTTTTTTGTCAAAGAAATGTCATTTAATACAATTTAAAATATATTCTGAACAGATAATATTACATTATTTTGTGATAAAAAAATAGTTTTAAATTATAATAAATTTTAGGCCCTCTTATTAATATAAATTATTTTCTTTCATAAAAAGTTCAGAAATATTCTTTGTATTACTTCATACAAATAATTTGTTTTAGAACGTTTTTTAATAATTTGTTTTAAAAATTGGTTTTACATGACATTAAAAATCCCCGCTAAGAGAAAATTTCATTATCATAATTAATATTTCTGAAACATAATTTGAACACTGAAATTTCTACCATGATATGTAAATAAATATTCTCTATATCAATAACATATCCAAAATCTAACTTTTCACACCGAAATATACATAGTGAAACTAACTATTTTCAGGAATTATTTAAGCTTTTGTTTAATGTTGATTTTCTTAAAGTGTTGTCGCATTAAAATATTCTTTGACGGATTTTATACCCCTTTCATTACATATATTTCATAAACGCAACTATTAAGCAATTCGATTGTTCGATATAAGTATTAAATATTAAATTAACTAAGTACTATTAAATTAATCAAATTGCAGATATTGCAATGAAAGTGTTAAATCGATAAGAATCAATGAAACCGCGTAAAAAACACAAGTTTTATGAAATGTTAAAAGTTTTATAAAACTTAATACATTTTTATTAAAAAATAAGTGCCTTCTTTTAAAACTAAATTATTGCAAAACACCAAAAGCACTGTTTGTCATTTGAAGTGCTTAAAAATATAAATCTTTAGACAAGACATGTTTAGGATTAGCGATACATCAAGTTAAGATAGAATACATCCGAAAAAAACAGATCAGAAAAAAGAACAGGGTTTCTTTAAATTGAAGAACAGGCTGTTCCTGTTCTTTTTAAAGAACAGGTGAAAAAGAACAGGGTGTTCTTTTTTTTCACATCCCTACCACCCCCTATCTCCTGGGTTCGGGGACGATTGGAAGGACCTTGATCTTTGAGAGGTCACGGAGGGATCCTGGGATCATATCAAGTAACACTCAACCCGTGACCTCCGAGATGTCACGCTCAACCCCCTCAAACCAATTGCACACTTGCATAGAAACGTCCGACTCGACGTAAGCTTACTCAAGTTAAACTTGAAAAGAAAATGAGCAAACAGCGTATACAACATTTATTCATCTGAAAAAAGGTAAAGTACATGAAAACTATTTTATTTCCCACTACATGTATAATTTTTTTCCCATTATGGTCATTCTTCGCAAAAGTAAACTTTTCGATGAGAGAAAACATTAACAAATAAAAAATTTATATTTTAAAATGCGTTGATATTTCCTAACAGTTACAGTTCCCACTATTACAAACACAAAAGACAATTGATAATAAGGTACGGTTTGAAATTTTATTCGTGTACAGTTAAAAGATATATTCTGTTTCTTTTGTTTGATAGTTTCCGGGCGAGGAAAAATAGAGACGGTTAAAGATTTTTTTTACAACAAGCAAGAATAATTTTCAGTCATAAAGGAAGTCAAGGAAGACATAGTCATAAAGGAATCCGATTGGCTTATATCAATACTTAAAAAAATACTGATTGTAAAATTACAAATTGTAATAATTAAAATTCGTGGCTTGTATAATTGTAGATAATATCCGGAGGGGTGCAAAAGGGTACAAAATAGCGTGAACGTAATAAATTAAGGCTCCGTAACCTAAAATTTTGTTTGTTACTTGATATGTTACATACATTCGATTTTTTTTTTAAATAATAGGAGGGGGGGGGGGGGGGGGCGCCAACAAAAGTTTGCCCACGTACAAAAATTACCTTGAGCCGCCCCTGCATACGTGTATGACAATCCGCGAAAAAATGCCAATGATTGTCGCCAAACATCCTGCAGTGAAAAGAATCGACACAAAAAATTATTGGACTTAAAAAAAAAGCTCCCCCCCCCATCCCGAACTGTTGGTATATATTATAATAATAAATCTCGAGCGTTAAGGATTAATAAATAAGAGGAAGAAAATAAACCAAAACTATACTCGGGGACAACCTAAGTAGAACCTGAAGCGGAAGCTATGATATGTATAAATATTCAATTGCTTTAGGAACAACTTAGGTTGTCCCCGAGTATAGATCGCACATTATAAAACAAAATAAACATAACAAAACGTGATTTTGCGGCTTGCATTAATCACGCATCTAGCAAATTTGAAAAATTACTTCAACTTTGTTAAGACAAATAAGGTGTCTCAATACTTTTTGCAGCAAGACTAAAAAAAATCATTTTTCACTTCAGTTCTGTATCCCTTGCTCCCTCCTTCTTGTGACTGTGGTGGGGGGAGGGGGTGGGGTAAGGAGGGCGGCTCACCTTGGGTAGGGCCTCACATTTCGATTGTAAAAAGAGCCATATGTTTATAACTTTGTGATATTATCAGGCAAATGTGCTCAAAATGAGCTACTTGACCCTCTTTTAAAATGAAATATAACTTACTCAATGTATATAACCTGAAGCTGCAATCTAAACAAATCGAGATAAACACCTGAACATTTATTTTTATGAAAGTGGATTTCGCCCATTATGAACGTCCTAAACATGTCATATACTTTTTCCTTAATAAATGTAAAATAAGAAAATATTATTGGCATGCAAATATATATTAAGGACTAATTACAATTTAACGTTAAGAAATTTATGGGACACACTAAGAAATTATGGGAATCTTAAGTTTTAAACATGATCGTTACAGACTATGGCACATACTTAAATTTTTAGAAATATGCATAACAGAATTGAATAAAAATCTAGTTGAAGAAAATGTGACAACTTTTGTAAGGGAGGTTATATTCTTGTTTTTATAAGCAATATACATTCATTTGTAAACTTTTTAATTTAGGTAAAATATCTCAGTTTCAAAAAATATTATTAAAATTTAGAAATATTATTTATGTACATTTGTGGTATATAAAATAAATATAATAAAAATACAAGCTTTAATTGTAGAACAATTTAAGTAGTTTGGTCAATGTTTTAGTGTTTTCACACATTTTAAAATTTAATTATTTCAAAAATATAATTAAACTTTTCTCTATGTTTGCAACTGAGATTCGCAGACAGTGAATACATTATCTGGTAAATAGATTAAAAAAAAGGCTACTTTTTTCGATTTTTAAGTATTTCTCTTGAATGGTTCTAAGAATTTATTTCCACAATTTCCAAGGCAGCGGGGTTATTAGTGATATTAAAATTGATATTAGAGAATTACCTATAAAAATTGCACAAAGGAGTAAAAATTTAGAAAATCGTTGAGATAACGCTGCTTTTTTCTAATTCACCTTCTATATCACGTGAAAGGCATTTTAACACACTCAAGAAAGACAAGTTAAATTCGAATGTTTAATTTTAAATAATAAAATATGTTTTTCTTTACTTTCATAGTTTAAATGGCAAATATTTATTATTGCCTTTTGCGATTTTGATAACATAATGGCATAAATATTAACCTTCCAGAAATACATATTTTCCCGAAAAACCCTTTATGACAACAAACATCATTCTGGATAAGGAATGTTATTCTTCGATGGCGAAATTGGCGACTCCTAACCTCGCCAAACGCGGAGCCACTGCGAGGGAGCACGTTTCGCTGCATTGTTCTAAGCCAAGCAAACCGACTGGATGCTGTGGTACGGATAAGTTAGAAGTATCAAGTTCTCTTCCTATGAATTCGAGCGAAACGAACACCGTGCCTTAATTATTATTAAGAAGTTCTTTGAATGCAACAACAATACTAGAAGCCGTCTGCGGTTTGCAGCACTCGACGTGATGTGTTGTGGAATTTTTTACCTGCAATAAATCAATTTGAAGAAGTTTTTGAAGCAGCCGTTTTATGCCATATAAGCTTGGATTAATATTTCAAGAGTTATTGCAGGTAAGTTTTCATTTGACCCTTTTACTTCAATGCATATCGCAATTGGTATTTTTAAGGAGATAAAATTCTTTATGTATTTTCGGGGAAGAAAACACGATAAAATTTCGTATATTTTGTCAACATTTAATGCAGTTAATTGTTAAAGAAGTATATATTTTTTTAGTATTGATAATATTGCTATTAAATTGCAATGCAGTCTCATTGTAAAAATAAAGGTTATTTCTATTATTCTTTCTTGTTAAATTACAAATTAATCTTTGAATGTTGAAGCAATCCCAGTGTTGAAGTTTCTACTTCATATAATAAGCGTGGATTTTAATTAGATTATTTCAAGAGCGGGATTAGAAAAGCCCGATTATTTAAAAAAGAATTTATATGGCTTTATTCTTTAAGATAAATTAGTGTTTTCTTATTAAATTAACAAATAAATAAGTGGTATTCAATTTTGAGCATTTATTATTTATTATGAGAAAAGTGATCTTTATAAAAATTTGAATTGTTTTATTTTATTTTTAACGGAATTCCAATTAGTTAGTTTAAAATCGTTAAAACATTTCTTTGAAAAGAGAAATAATATCAAAATTCCAAATTCCAGACGTTTGCTCTAATTTTTTTCTGATTTGACGATTATTTCAAACGATACTATTATTATGCCCTTAAAAATACATTATTCGAATATAGCTTTAAAATATGTGTAAACGACATACACTTTTAATGTTTCCTTTTCTTCGTATATTAAGTGCATCAAAATTGATCTAATTTTTTAAACTGTGTATCTTCTACAATTATTAATAAAAATATTAATATAAAGTACAAATTTATTGTTGTAATATTAAATAATCACTTATTTAAATTGAAAACATAAATGAAAAGTGATTTTAACCTGGCATGTGTCAATATCCTACTACCATACTTCATAAGATTCCACTAGTGAGTGTATTTAACGAGTGTCAGCCTTGGTCAAGGACACGAGCTCGTGTTTGAGAATGCGACAGCTGTGTGTGGCCAATGGATTATCGCTATGAAGATAAGCACACAGACGTAAGCACAGCCCGGTACATCTCTTTGTATTTGTGCTTTTTTTAATACGGATTTATTTTAAAATAAATTTTGTATTGCTTGCTTTGAGTTATCTGAACTATTATTATAAAGAACTTAAATAACAGTTAAAATCATTTAAAAGTGCTACTGTTTTCTGAGTCTTTAAGGGGGGGGGGGGGGGGACTATATTTGTGTGATGGTTATATATAAATTATTCAGGAAACACACATAGGACATTGTGGCATATATGATAAAGATAAACAAACAAAAATATTATGAATTATATTTTACTAGCAAAAGTACCCGTTCTTCGCACGGAAATAAATAAAATAACGACAAATAACTGAAAATATATACATTTCCTCTCCTGCCTGGGATAATCGCATATACCATTTTAGAATTCCTCTTTAAAAAGTGATAAAGCTTTTTTTATAATTTAAAATATTTTTATGTTTAATAAATTAGAAGTTAAAAAAAGTAAAAATATCTCTATACTACTTGGTTGCTAAAATACCGATAAAAATCGAATAATTTCTAGTTTATCTCTCATAAGGTATGGAATTTTAAAAATTAAACATTCCTGCACAAAAATATTTTTAGAAATTAATATGAATTTCTTTTTGGTATGGGTATACATAGTTACATTAAATACCATAATAAAAAACGACGTTTTTAAAATCCTTAACTCCAAGTGGAATAAGTTGATGGGTATAAATAATATACTATTGTGTAGACGAAAGTCAGACGTTTCGTACATGCCGATTTTTAAGCCATTCCCCTTTTTGCGTTTGTACCAGGTGAAAATAAGTGTACCGCTATCATTAATTCAACGTGAAATTAGCCTATATGGATAAATTACATACCATCGTGTAAAGGAAGGAAGGCCGTTTCAATCATTGTAGGCCATTTATTCTCTCCCCCTCTCAACCTTGTACCGAGTAGGGGCCCAATACAGCGAGGTTTGTACATAACCGATTTTTTTTAACACGGATGCCGCAATTTATTTGTGAAATGACTATAATTATATTTTAGTTTACAGTGCTTACTTTAATCGATGAAATTTTAATTACTGTTGTCATCATTATTGAAAGATAATGTGCATTATAACAGGTATTTTATATGAATAATTATTTACATAAAGCTATAAATTTTTTTATCTAAGGAAAAAAATATTAAATTAAATAATAAACTAAGCGCTATGATCTTCATTTTTATATTATTTTTAAAAATAATTTCATCAAGGAGGGCTTCATTAAATTGCAGTTTTAAAGGAATAACTTCAAGCGTGAATTTTAATTAAACTTCTGAATCAATTTCGATATTGAAATGTTCTGAAGCTGCATGGAAGTGAAAAAAGCAGCAGAAACAGATAACATAATTTTTTAAAGTTGACCAAATTAATAAATTTGATAAAGAACTTAAATGATTTAACTTTCAAACATTCCGAATTTCCCTGTTCCCAGTATTGCAATTTTGATTTGATTATTTCCAAATGCCCGTTCCAATGTATCGTTTAGGCTACATCTTTGCAATATCTTCGACCAACAACTTGTGTATCTAATTAATAGTTTGCATTTTTGTACTCAATAATGCAGAACATAAGAATGTAAATCGCAGCCAGAATAAACCTAAACGTTTTTTGCAAATAAACTGCCTCAAATTCTTTATCAAAGTAAGAATAAAATTAACAGCCCAGCATAAATACTCAACCAAAAATAGTATGTTTTGAAATACTACACAACTTTCTTTTACTACGCCCTGCCCATGTTTTAAAGAATTCCCTTGAATAATATTATTACAGAAGAATAACCACCTATTTTAATTTTAAGTTCATTTTTTTTATTTACGAATCAATTTATTAAAAATTCGGTATTTACTCATTTTGTTAAACAATTTTTCTTAAAATTTTGATTTTGTGATACTGTTGTTATAGAATTCGCATCGAAAAATACCTGTCATACAAATATTTAGTATGTTTCCACAGCAAATTACAGCCAAGGCGCACTTCATCCAAAGAATACACTGTTATAACTTGGCGATAGTTTAGCAAACGGTGCAGCATATTATAATCTCACCATGTACTTTCAATAATTTTACATTTAATATTTAATGATCGCCATTCAATGTTTTAAAAGGAAATATTCATTGGCACATTAAATAAAATATTTTCTAAATTATCAGTTGGTATCTGTGAAATTTTATTCTTTAATAACATTAAAAAGTCTAATAGAGTTGAAAATTCACAATGAAACCAAGCTTCGTACATTAAAAAAAAAATACTTGCATAAAATATTTTTCAAATAAATAAAATGGACGTTCATACACAAATTACTCGCATTTTGAATGAATTGTTCTAAAGTTCGATCTAAGATAATAAAATATATTTACAATAAACCTGTATAAAACAAAAGAGATAAAACAATTATAACATTTTAATACAATTCTAAACCATTTCTTTAAGATAAAATTCTGGTTGTTTTAATTTGTGAATGGTTCCGTATTGTAGCAAAAAGCCCAATGTACATACATTTTTCAATAATTATTAAATCAAACAAAACCTATGACGTCGTTTTTCTATTGCCAATAACGAACAATTTTATTTTAAATTGCAAACGATATTTTCATCCATGTTAAGTCAATGGAATCCATTAAAATAGTTATAACATACGATTGAAACATCGTACACACTTAAAAATTATTACAAAAAATTTATAATTTTTCAAGTAAAGTATTCTATAAATTTTATAAAGCTACGTTTTGTAGTTATGGAGTATTCCGTGAAAAGATCGGCATTCTAATTGGTTTATAATTTTTTTATATTATATTTTCGCTTTTCTCCGTTGATTTTAACTGATTTTACTGTTGCCACTTCGTGAAACTTTGATGACGTACGCTAAAAAATGTCATAACATTCGAATGGAACATCGTAGAGACTTGAAAATAGTCGCGTTAAAATTCTTATTTTTTTAACTAACTATTCTGTGAATTTCAAAGCTCTGCGTTTTGTAGTTACGGAACCTATAATATACTGACAAACCAACAAACAAACCAACAAACAAACCAACAAACAAACACACATCCGGACAGATTTTGAAGATTTCTGCTTTATATATAAGATTCAATTGTTTTAAAACTTTGGGAAAACATGCTAGAGGGTAAAAAATATTGACATTTTCTCCGATTTAAGCTTATCGATTAAGCGTCCTCTTAATTTTAAATAAGCTTAAATTCCATCAAATTTTATGATAAGAGGTTATTTTCAAGTAGTTTAGAATGAATTATTTTCATCAATGCACTCAACTTTTAAATTCATGAAAATATTCCATTTTTTAATATATTTTTTTATTTAATTTCTTTAGGTATATTTTGAAAACTATCTCATTACAATTAATTAAAAATTTTGTTAAAAAATTATAAGTTCACCCCGAGGAAAAATTATTTAAACTTCCAAGCAATTAAAACAACTTTACAATTTACGAAATCGTAGGATCGTCAGTGGGTTAAAGAAATTGAAATATATTTTTATAAAAAATAGATATTTTATAAAGTTATGTAAATACATAACTTTAAAATATCTAATAATTTAATATATTTTATTTTTTAATGGTTTCGTTTTTTTCAGACTATCAAAGAAATATTAATTGCAGATATTTAACATAAAATTAATATTTTAGCGTATCATTTTTATATTCCCTAAATACCAATACGCAACCTTTGTGTACCATTGCAATATCCTTCCAAATAATTTTTCCAACAATTTTTTTTATATTGATTTCCTTCCCTGATAGAACACAAAATGCGCGTTTTGCATTATTTAATTTATAACTTGTTATTAGTGGAGGGCCTAACTTAGCAATAATTGGTATATACGGCTTCCTTAAAAATGAAGGGATAAAGAAATTTACATCTTGCGACATTGATTGTAAAAAGAAGTTATATTTCAACCAATATTATTCAAACTAAATTTGCCAATGAGCAAAATAAAGTAACATTTTATAGCTATTTTTAAATTCCGAGAATACACTTTTCAATTCCAGGTTTTGTCGGTTCGTTGGAATAGTAAGCGGTCAAAAGCGGTTAGCAATTTAAAAAAAAAATCCCGGTGTGTCTTTTCCAAAAGCCAACGTTAGCCATTTATAGTCGCCATTAACGAATGCAATGCTTTTTAAATAAACGAACAAATGTCGTACGTCTCAATTATTTTTACATTGTTTCATCAGTGAAATGAATACGCATACCTATAATAACGTCTCTTGCTATTCGGTGTATAGAGAAGGACATTGGGAGAGGGGGACGGGGGCACCATCTTAAAAAACTTATGGAACAAAGGCAAGGTCAATCGTATTAATTCCACTTGAGCTTTTTTTTCCACCGACCATTGTTATTTGACGGAAGTGGCATATTATTCGGAGGTATTTCAGCATCGGCGGGAGGCGTACGGGAGGCGTACTTTTGCGAGGTTCAAGTTTAAACTTCTTAAGAAGGGATTATCTCTGACTTATTCCTAACGTCCTTTTGCAATAGCGGTTGTTGTTATGGCTTATTGGGTTAAATTCTTTGAAGGATTTTTTTTTCAATGGGGAGACGATAGAATTACTTGCAGTATTTTTATGTAAGGGCAGTACATTTGATAAGTTTGAAACAAGAATAAAATTCGAAAGTTATAATTTTTGAAGTAACCTAGGTATTATTTAAAAAATTAGGTTGGCTGTATCTAGCGAGACGATAATATGTAGATGTAGGGCGAGGAATGACTGTATGACATAAAATGAACGGGTATAAAATCAAATCTTGAGATTTGAGGATATATAAAACATATTTGTAACTCCAGTTATCTCTTACCATAATGCAGTGGTTCTCAACCTTTCATTTCTCACGTACCTCTTGATAAAACTTTTCATTTATAAGTACCCCATTCTCACTTAAGCCAGGCCCTCGCGAAAGCGATATTAGTAAATTCCTTTTGACTTGGCAAAATCACAAACTCAGTTGGCAAACTTTTGGAACATTTGGCTGTTTTTAAAGTGAAACTTCTTAGCTTCATTAAAGAAAAAAAAGAAGCAAAATGTTACACAAATTTGCCAACTAGGTTTCTAATTTTGTCGAGTTTACAAGAATTTACTTACATTGGGGGGGAGGCCATGTCTGTATATTAAAACAATCTTCGGCTGTCCCTCAACACACAATGGGTGATACAAGTGAACATGACATTACAACAGCGTGTAGGAGAACCACTTCTAGGTTCTCCCTTAGGGGTGTCAGACGGGTGCCACCGCACAGGGCCCGCGCTTCTGTAGGGGCCCCGCGATCACCAAAATAAGAATCTTACAAGATAAAATTATACTTTCCTTGCTTTTGACATGAAACGTCTTAAAAAATCAGCTACATGAAATATCCTGTTAATGATAGAACATACAATGTCCTTCCGGAAGTACTGCCGGTAGGTTTTATCTTTACGGTCATATAGAGGTTTTTTCTTCTTTCTAACAGGACGGCCGGTACACTACCACAAAAAAATTCAGAAAGCTCTAAGTTGGCGAAAAATAAAAAAGTTTTAAAATTCCAACTGTAAAAATTTTTATGTACGAAAGTGCTTTCGGAAGAACTTCGGATTGTACCTTCTATTATTAATCTCACAGAGGGATTCGTTCCGTGACAAAAAACACGACTGACACAAACGGTCTAGTTCGATAGTGAGTTAGGCTTATATAGATAAAAATAATTAAAAAAAAAATCTAAATAATACAGACTTTTTATGTAACGAAGTTCTCGAATAAATATCCCACTCAAATGATATCTCCGTATCACATATTTGTAGTTAATAAAAAAATTATTGAGCTTTTCAAATAAATCTGAAAACTTATCCATAAATTTGTGTGGATGCTAAAAGGGTGGGGGGGCGGGCAGCTACTAAATTCGTTCCTCATGCCCAGCGTCTGCTAAGGGCAGCTCTGATCACTTCGAATCTTAACTAAATTCTTCACGAATATGAAGAATACTCGAGTCCGTGTTGAAACTCTGTATCTCTCTCCCCCCTCAAGACTTATCTCCTGCGGACGTGGGTGAGGAAGAAATTTATTGTTTCCTCCCCGCTTTCAGCGTTCCAGTGAAATCGTCCTGCTGACTTTTCTAAAAATACAGACATCTCGAGGGAGGTCGGCCAGACCCCTCTCGCCCTCTAAATATAGGAAGAGCGGAAGTGAGGCACATGTCGGGCACAACCTTCATGCTTGTTGAGTTTCTGGTAGTGACATCGCGAAATGATATTGCGGATGGGAGGTCATTGGGTACACCATCCCCAGTCTGTGATCCGCTTATGTATGATTATTCAAATTGATCTTTTTCTCGTCTGACATCAACTAGTGCAAAGCTTTTTTTTATGCATAGGATGTAGTTGAGGAGTTTAGTTCCGAAGCTCGCCAAGGCTTGTTTCGGGTGTTTTCTACACTCTCAGAAATAAATATCTCGTGTTTGATAATTCTGCGATCGTCAGGGCTACTTTCGTTATGTTTTTGACAAACGTTTTGTCGTTGAATCACGTGACTTTTGACGAAACAAGAATCCTCAAATTTTGAACGAAAGTCATTTACTCAGATAACTTGTCAGTCCTTTTCTGGGTCATCAGCTTATGCTTGGCTCTTATACTTATATTGGAGGATTATATAATCCCCCAATATACTTATATTGGGGGATTATCTAAAGCGTTCAGAGCTATAGTGGATCAACTCCAAAAGTATAAGAAAAATTTGTTTGTTGCGGATTAATACTTGTTAATTGTGTACCTATATTTTCAGAGCCATAGTGAATCAAGCCCCTGCTATTGCTATTTTCTAACAGATGGCATTATTATCCATCTAAATCCTTTTAGGTTATAAACTTTTACCTTGATTATCTGAAAACTATAACTTATGGACTTGATCCTTTTTTTTAACTTTGAACGCCTCACATGAGATGTTATTTTCAAGTAGTTTAGAATCTTTAAAGAAATTGCAATTGGGATTTATTGTTTAACCCTTTGCACTCCAAGAACACTTTGCGTTTTGCGTTCTTTTTACGGAACAGTTATTCCTCTTTATGTTCTTTTTTTTCCCATAGTTTTTTTTTGCTCATAGAGGAAAACAAAAGCATAACCTATTTTGGATCTGCCAGACAACAAGGTGAAAAAATATCATGTTTTTTTTTAAACGCAAGAACATGTTGTTCTCGTTTATTTTAAAGAACAGAGAACCAAAGAACTGATCGTTCTGTTGGCGTCTGAGAGGCGATAGCGGAGTGCAAAGGGTTAAAATATATTTTACTATTTACATAAATTTTTAATGTATATATTTTTCACTCATTATAATTTCTTTTATAATGTTTTTGTTCATTTCAAACTACCAAAGAAATATTAATTGCAGATATTAAATATAAAACTAATATTTTAGCGTATCATTTTTATATTCCCTAAAAAGTAATACGCAGTCTCATAATTCAATCTAGTCTTCTTGGTCGAGTGTATAGTGCATTGGATTCTGGAACTCGGGATATTGAGTTGTTATATTATTTAAAATTAATTTTTTGCGAAATAAATTTTATTTAAAAAACGACAAAATGAATTTTCTCAGTTTGACGAAATATTTAATCGAATCATATTGTCATATTAATTCTTCAAAAAAAAAAGTTTCGTCAAATTTAAGAATTCAGTTTTAATAGTGTAGAATAAATACTCTACACATTTTTGAACGGCTCTCCTGTTACTGGAATTCGAAAAAGAATTATCACTTCTTGAGTACCCATTTTGAAGACATAGTTCACCTAACTTCTTCTTTTCTTTTCTGACTTACACAAGTATTCAAATTTCGCAAGGTCAGCGTAATTACGGGGTCATTACAGAGGCAGTGTAATATATACAAGGCAGGTAAATTTTTTCGAAAAACTTAAAAATGTCAAAAGTTGTCCTCGACGGAAATGCGTTTGTCATTTCAATTAAGTTTAAACGGACACTTCACATAAAGAACGAAACGGTCTCTTCACGAATTCCCGTTTTGGACACATAATTCACCTGTCTTCTTTTTCGCTCGGTTATACAAGTATTTTAATTGGAATCGTTGTCGGGTCACTCCACACTCAAGTTTACGTATCAAAAGAACTCGCCATCACGCACGCCTTCACGCATGCAAGTATTCAATTACGCAAACTATATCTCGTGCCTAGTTTATTATTATTATTGCTTTAGATTTAAAGGAATTCCATTACATTTATAGAATTAAATAAATGATTAATTTGTTTATTCCCCTTGGCTACAAACACTTATCCGCAGCATTGATGTCACTTAAATGCCTTACCTATTTAGGCAAGTGTTATCTTAGAACTGCAATCAGAACGCGCAGTTACTGAAATATAAACTTTGCCCTCAATAGCGGGGCTGGCTTTAAGGATAACTAAATATTGACTTGGCGGAATTTGGACAACAAAGCACCTGTTTAGAAGTGTTTTGAGGTTTCGCGACGGACTCTGAGAACATGGAAAAGGCTATATTAAAATACACCTTTTGTTTTTAAAAGCCCATGTTTAAATATGTTTATTTTTAACTGCAGTGACAAATCTATTGTTATCGGGTTTGAGATAGGAGCTATCCGGTAGATTTTGATTGTGATTCAACTCCGCGTTTAAACATTGTTTTTGTCAACATTGTTAAAGGATGTTTTGCACCAGGAGGTCATTGAGCAAATAAAGGGAACATTCGAATTTTTTTGCGGTGAATACGTCTTTACAATCGATCCTGGTACATAAGTCCTCAACAGAAACTTGCACTGTTAAAAAGAGGTATTCAAAGATAATTAAAGTACTCATTTTTTATTAAATTCGATAATTATCATGGCTCCGAATGCATAAATTTCAATTTTGAAAAAAGACATATACTCAAAAATAAGCACAATGGAAAAAAGAGCAGATGCTATCCTACATAGGCTGCCTTATAAATCACTTTTAATAAATATGAACAATTACAACCAAGACTTACCGGAAATCGTACCCAGATTCTAAGGCACCGCAGTCCAGTTACTTATCTGATGTACTACCATGGCGACGTGAAGAAGTTGTAAACGGAAGACTTATGTAAAAGATGTGTCAAAAGAATGGAAAATGAGATAATTAAGTGTAATAACTCGAGCTTCCATTTAAGCAATCGACATCAAATGATGTGGAAAACCATCTTCTGAACAACTATAGGTTAAGTTTCTCAGGGCGCTTTGTTAAGATGGCTTGAACAGAAACTAAGTTTAGGAATATTAAATCACTTTGCTCATTTTTGCGGAAGTACAGTTGCTTAAATTTGAGTACGTCGTCGTTCATTTACGATGCAATTGTACTAAAAAAAAAACGAGTAAGTTCATGTACTCATTTTTAAGTACTTTTTTACAGTGTGCACGATAGCAAAAGTGCTGATATTTCAAAGCCCCAAATCTCTATGGAAAATCAGTGTATAGGAATATGTGACCTACCATCGTGTAGGGTAAGTTGAGTCTTATAGACCAAGTTGGCTGCACTGATCTTCGTATCGCGTGGTGGGGAAAGAGTAAAATTTCGGGCATACGCTGGGCTTCTCAGCCACTGTAATTTCAGGTCTAATCAATGCGCCCCGTGGCTAATGTGTGTTTAAATTGAGGAGAATCACGAATTCTATAATTCAATTTGAATAGTTGATATTTTAATAATTTATTAAAAAATTGTGTGAAGTATAATGTGACGACTTGTCGGAGATTTCACTATACTCGGGGACAACCTAAGTTGAGCCTAAAGCAATTGAATATTTTATACATATCATATCTTCCGCTTCAGGTTCAACTTAGGTTGTCCCCGAGTATAAAAGAATGCTTTTAAAATTCTTAAAGTTTCTTCCTTAATAAAGTTTTTTTATAAGTTAGATATTGTCTGTAACAATAGGCTGTACAGAATGGTCGTTTTGAAACTAAATAACTTCCGGTGTATTATATTGATTTAGAATGCCATACAAAATCATTACTTTTTATTGATAAAACATTTTAGCCAGTTACATAAAACCTTTTTCTCATTTTATAAACATTTATTACATTACCAAGAAATTTTCGACTTTTTCGAAATTCAATTTTAGAAGATACATAACTGAAAATAAAACGTCCTACTAATATATTTTCATCTTAAATTTATTATATAATATTTAAAAAAATAATAACATTATATAAAAAAACGCTTGTAATTCATTTTTAAAATTTCTGAAAACACTCTAATTACCATAATAAACGACTCAAAGTATGTCAAATTTTGTCAACATCCCATCGAAGTACGCACAACTCCTTCTTCCCATCATCCACCCTAGTGACTCATACCCTTGTTCAAGAAGAGAAAGAAGAGAAAAGGGCTTCTTGATTGGATTATTTATACGAGTTATGCTGATTCCTGGCTTCCTCTCCCCGTTGCCCATTCAAGGGTATTTATGTCATCCCTGCTAGAGAAGAAGAAAAAGAGCAAGTCTGGAGATAAATTTCGAGTGTTAAGGAAACATTTGTTTGAGTTGCGCGATTACGCGCTTTGTGAGAGCGACGGGATTTTGGAAGATGGAAATTCGATTTCTCGAGATTTTTTTTTTTTGCGTTTTGTTTGTGGATGTAATGGTTTTTTTATATGCTTTGAGGAGAAAATTGATTTTTTTATACGCAGAGAAGTTTTTTACATCGAAATTTTTTGTTAGTGACTAAAATATTCGATTTCTTGTCGTCAAGTCAGCTTTCCTTGTAGCATCGATTTGTTTCTTGTAGTTCAATTTTTGCGCGATTTGAGAAGATGAAAATTCGATTTCTCGGGTTTTTTGTTTTTGCGTTTTGTTTGTGGATGTAATGGTCTTTTTATTTTATATGCTTTGAAAAGAAAATTGATTTTTTTATACGCAGATAAGTTTTTTACATCGAAAATTTTTGTTAGTGACTAAAATAATCGATTTCTTGTCGTCAAGTCAGCTTTGCTTGTAGCATCGATTTGTTTCTTACAGTTCAATTTTTGCGGGATTTGAGAAGATGAAAATTCGATTTCTCGAGTTTTTTTTGTTTTTGAGTTATGTTTGTGGATGTAATGGTCTTTTTTTGGTATATGCTTTGAGAAGAAAATTGATTTTTTTTATACGCAAAGTTATTACAACGACATTTTATTTTTGTCAGTGGCTGAAATATTTGATTTCTTATCATCAATCAAGCTGTTCTTGTAGAATGGATTTGTTTCTGGCAGTTTAATTTTCGTGGTTGTCGTTAGTATATGTTGAGTTTGAGAGATTTACAATCGTATAGTTTTATCAATGTTTTACAATTACTTAACTCGGGTTGTCGTATTATTCGGTGTATTGATATTTAACGTTGAGTAAGTACAGAATTTATAGAAATTAATGGCTAATTAATGTTGTGGTCGACGGTGTTATTTAGGTTTCATCTTGTTCGATTTTATGGTCTAAAAAACTGTTTCATGTACGATCTGAACAAACAACATTCAAAGATTAAACGGAAAATAAATATTAAACGACTTTCATAAATATGCCTTATAAAAAAAATTTACTCATAAGTATGTTTATAAATATTTCTTAAATGTATGCGAATTTAAGATAATCGTTTATTTTAATCTGAAAAAGAATTCGAAATACGAAATCTACTTTATCTAAATTTTTTAAAGTGCTTATACAAAATATTTTACGATATTGGAACTATGGAATATTGGGATTCCCAAAATTAATATTGTTAACTTCAACTTCTGTTTAAACTATCACAAAGCGACCCGGCAACCTTAAAATAGTTGTTCAAAAATGATATTCCTCATTATTTGATATCGATTGCTTAAATGGAAAATTAGTTATTTCAAATCAATTATCTTACTTACCATTCTTTCTGAACACCATTTTTAACATTTATTCTGTTTATAACTTCCTCAAGTCGCCCTTGTAGTTTAACTGTTAAAACTCTGGACTGCGTTGTCTAAGGATCTCGGTTCGATTCCCAGTAAGTCGGTTGTATTTGTCGATATTTATTGAAAGGAATTTATGAAGGCAACCTATGTAGGCTTATATCTGCTCTTTTTATTAACTCATTTTTGAGTATATGTCTTTTTCGAAATTGAAACTTATGTATTCGGAGCCATGATAAGCATTGAATGTACTAAAAAAGGAGTACATTTGATTTATTTTTGAGTACCTATTTTTAATATGGCAGAAATTGAAAAAATAATTCTATTGGTACTTAAAAAAACGTTATTCATTTAAAAGAATATTTTTAGAAAAAATTATCTCTGCTCTTACATAATGAAATTAAAAATAAATATAACCCTTTTCAGACGAGTAATTTTTTTTGCTGACCAAAGCAAAGTTCGTCGCAATGTCTTTCGCATTCCTTATCTGGATGGTCAATGCAACTTCCTAATAGCCGTGACGATGGAGACACTGGAAGATTATCTTTTTCGGGGTAAATAGTGACGTGTATCGTCATCCCACAAATAGTGACTCATTCATAGTCGGGACATTTCATCTTTCATGTGCTATCTCTTTGAATGACTGCTCTCACAATTCACATTATCACGTCCGATATTTCAAGTATTGCGTGTGAAATTTACGTTTGTGTAATCTATCATGTCTAAGAGTTTAATTTTAGCTGTTTAAGTGCACTTGAGCCGCTCTTAGAGGTGTGCCATGAGTGCAACCGCACAGTTAAAATGAACTTCTTATGATTTTCCAGTTGTAGTGTCCTTCTTTTAAACAATAACCGATGTTTATTTTAAATTTTTATTATGTATATGTATTTCCAGAAATTCGAATTAAAAAAGTCTCGCATGACTTATGAAGAGTTAATGAATGACTTATGAAGAGTTAATGACTCTTGCATATATATTTTTTTTATTTGAACAAATAGATTTATCATCGATGTTGCAGTAAATACATATAAAATTATTTAGTGATATAATTCATTACGAAATTAAAGCATTTTTTATTCACCAGATTTTGTTGGGGGAGGGAGTAGGCTTCGATGATAATTTTTCAAAGACTCCCGAAAAATCTTTATTAGATTATCAAAAATATAATGAACAAAACTATTTATTAGGTTGCGTGGAAAAATAAAGGGCCCTTACAAGGCTCGCACTAGGCCCCGCAGCTATTACATTGTTAGAAATAGAGGTACTTAAAAATAAGTAAAATATACTCATTTTTGAGTGTATTCGATGCTTATCCTAGCTCCGAATACATATGTTTCATTTTTGAAAAAAAAATCATGTACTCAAAAATGAGTAAAAATGAATAAAAAGAACAATTGATTGCCTACATAGGCTGTCTTCATAAATCACTTTAAATAAATATCAACAATTACAACCAAGACATACCGGGAATCGAACCCATATCCTCAGGCACCGCAGTCCATTGTCTTTATCCGCTGTCTATCAGGGCGACGTGAAGAAGTTATAAACAGAAGTAACCTTAAAAAGGTGTGCCAAAAGAATGGGAAGTAAGATAATTGAGTTGTAGTAACTCAGTTACCATTTATGCAATCAACATCAAATTATGTGGAAAACCATCTTCTGAACAACTATTAGAAGTTTGTCAGGTCGCTTTGTGAAGGTGGCCTGAAAAGAAGCTGAGATTGCAATATTAAATCACACTGCCCATTTTTGACAAAGTACGGTTATATAAATTTGAGTACGTCAGCGCTCATTTATGATGTAATTGTACTCAAAGAAAAACGAATATGTTCAGGTACTCATTTTTAAGAATTTTTTTTCCAGTGTAAGGACGGCACTGAGTGCCGCGATATATTAACAAAAAGCTGTTAAAACATTTCTGAATACAAAACATATACTTATTCCCCATTTACAATTCAGAGTAATTCATTTCTTCCAACTCCATTTTCATTTTGTTATATTTAATAGCCCTATTTTGGTCGTTCTCCTATAATCAAATCGCGTGAATTGCTCACTTATTTAATAAAATTCTAGAAATATATATTATAGTAGGAATGGTAATATGCTGACACCTCTGACCTAGTAATTCCCAGTTCTTAATACCTGTCCATTCAAGCACAAATTCTGCTATTTCTAATAAAATAAATTAGTTTTCTACCTGAATTAGTGTTAATCCTATACATTATCAATAAGCTCTCATGCAACCAATGGAGTAACTTTTTTGTATAACGATTGCCACCGAATTAAAAAAAAACACAAATTTAAATACATTGGTTATATATTTAATAAGATATAAAGCACATCGTGGGTGTAGTGAAAAAATTGACAATGCAAAAAAAAATGGCGTAAACTATCATGAGACGAAAAACATTAGAATTTACATGAAATATTAAATCCTGATTTTTCGCACCAATTGGAACTTCAAATTATAATTTTGAGTGCCCAATATGCATTTGTTAGTACAGTAAAAACCGTTTATAGCGATGCTCAAGGGACAGTCATAATTTGGTTGTTATATCCGAATCACAAAAAATATCGCCTAATAAGTAAGTATAATGATCATACATACATGACAGTGGAATATAGATATATTTCATGTACTTTATAATGATTTCATCGACTACATATACTAGTTAAATAAAGTTAATTATATAAACTACTATTTTAATGAGGAATGGTCAGCTATGTTTGTTTACTTAAATTTGACATTGTAATGGGAAATTTCCATAACATTTCGTATTGCTAACATTGTAGAAAAACCGGGTTTTTTTTCTCGCAAATTTCGGGGATTTTTGTTCACGTGCTATTCGTCTGACGCGTATTTATTACGCAAACGGCCCTCCCTCCCTCTTCATTGTTATAAACGGTTGTTAATCAGCATAAAACGGGGGAAACTCAATCGTTATATGCGGATTATCGTTATAACCGGCATCGTAATATCCGGAAAAATTAACATGAGACTGCTATATAAATCTAAACTTCCTTCGCATTTTACATTGTTATATCCGGTCTATCGTTATACCCGGAATCGTTATAAACGGATTTTACTGTAAAAAAAATGTAATTTTAGCGAGATACATATTTTTAATTTGGTCCAGGGCCTTCCGACGATGAATTTAAATATATATTTTTAACAAACATAAATGAGATTTTATTGCTGTTGGCAACTTTTTTCTTCAAAAAGGAAGCAAAGAGAAAAAATTCAACCAAATACATCGACTAAATGATTTTATCGTTTGACACAGTACTTCAAGACGATAGTGGACGGTGGACATGCCTATTACAAAAGTGTAGATTATCAAGGTTTTCTTATCGAGAGTAAATAAACACTTGAATTATTTTTTGCTCTTATCTCATGATATGTTACATTATAGTGAGCTTACTTTTTTTTATTTATTAAACATAATCTAAATTTAAATTTTAAGTATATATTGAATAAATATTTTACATCTGAATAAAGTAATTAGCATAGACATTTAACATTATATGCTTGAATATCATAAAATGGGGGCTTAAACTTACAGTTCTTTACTTAAGTGTTATTTTATAACCTAAGAAACGGGAAAGATCTGCCAAAACTAAAAACAAAAGGAAGTATGCTGTTTATGTGTTAATTGCCTCGATTTTATCTCTCAAAAGTGGCGATAAAGTCTGTGAACTTGTAAGTATACAATTCGTTTTTTCTTAAAAGAGATATTTATCGGAGGAACTCTCTTCTTGATTGTGTGATTCACTGTTTTTCTTCCTAACTCGAAACAATAATAAAATGTTTTTGGCAAGAGATAAGGGAGCCATTCATGTGTCTTTCTGGTTAGAGAAACCTTCAGCGCTGAATAGTTTCAGACTGAAAGATCAGACCACATTTCTTTCGAATTTGCAACGTGCAGCTTCTTTAAATAATTCTCTATTTATATGTCAGTATTGCAATGCGATTGAGCAGTCAGGTGATCTGTCGTCAAAATTTCTCGTTTTTCTATAAGGCTTGCATTCTTTGCCTCAATATCATTCGAAATTTTATCGCTGTTTGAATATTCTGTTATTGAATACTCTGTTTTTTTTTTAAATGACAGTCTTTGATGATATGTTCTAATGATGATATGATCTAACATCAGAAATTCGTAAACATTTGTTATTCGATAGTTCAAATTTTTGTTGTTGAAATAGTTTGAATCCTTGACTGTTTTAAATAATTATATGAATGCTTATGTTCATTAATAATGATAACATTTATTTTTAAGATTTAATAATAATGTCTATGTTTATATTTTTTTATAATGTTTATCTTAATGTTTTAATTTTATTTTTAAATTTATGTTAATGACATTTTATATTTTAATGTGGGTAATTCTTAGGTTAATGATAATGTTTATCCTGTATTTTAATGAGGAAAATGTTTATGTTAATTATAATGTTTATATTATATTTCAATGAAGGTAATGTTTGTGTTAATGATAAAATGTTTGTTAAAATTTTAATGATAACAATGTTTAGTTTTAGTTGATGTTTATTTATATTAATAATACAGTTTTTGGTAATATTTATTAATAATGAAAATAATTTCTGTAGATATTTATTAATAATAAAAATATTTCTGTAGATATTTATTAATAATAATAATGTTTAATTTTTTTAAAAATTTAATCACCACATACTTAACTTAAAATAATGATAAGATTTTTGAGAAACTATTGCAAAACAATGAAATATATCGCACTTTGTTAGAGATGTTTTGTTTGTTCTTTTAAAGGAAAAAAAAACTGAAAAAGATAAATGAATAAGCTTAATTTTTTTATATAAAAAAAGCATAAAAGGGTCACCAGACTATTTTTTACTGTGTCACGAAACAGCGAAAACAAATAATGACATCAAATCACCTCTTTTTCCGAGTTCACTGTATTTTTATTTTTTATTTTTTTAAGAGTCATTCTAATAGTTCAATGCTCGAGAATGTCAATAGGGTAAATTTCTAAATTATTCAAAATAGGAGTTGTCGATAGTTGAATGGTTTTTTTTATTCAGTTTACCTTCAAAATCATTTAAACTTATAAACTGATCATGAAAAAAGTATTATTGTTGATATAAAAACTTTCAAGTAACATAAAAATGTAAAATTTAAAAATTATATATAAGAAATAACGTTCGAATGATAATTTGAGGATCAGTATAAAAATGTTTCAATTAGTTTGCTAATCATAAAATATAAATAAATCTCCATTTTAGTAGTGCCTAACTAAAGAGGGGGTTCAAGGTAATCAAAAATTTCCTTTGGATATAAAATCACCTTTTTCTTTGTTAATGCATTTGCTGAAACTATATGCAGTCAGATTTCAATTTTAAAAATTGAAAGTTTTGTTAACAATGAATTTTTCAGTGTATATAAATTTACATAATAATCTGAAGAAATAATTTAATAATTATTATTTGATTTATGTCTTTGTATTACCAATAGATTTAGGTTATTGGATGTGAAATTGTGCGAGTCTCTTTGATTTAATACCCCATTTTATTACAAGATAGTAATCTCCAGGGTCGTGGGTGAGGAATGAATGCTACCGCACAGGGCCCCGCGCTTTTGGAAGGGCCCCGCCAGAGCCTTTGCTAAGGGGCGGACATGACCCCCCCCCCTCCCCAATGGGGATAAATTCTTATAGACTTGGCGAAATCAAAAACCAAATTTGTGGAGCATTTGACTTTTTTTTAAGTAAGTTTTCACTTTAAAAAAAAAGCCAAATGTTTCACAAGTTTGCCAACTAGGTTTGTGATTTTGCCAAGTCAAAGGAATTTACAAACAGTCTTACGGCTCATGTAGGTATAAAAAATGTCGGGGAAATCAATGTAAAAAATTGCAAAATTTTACTTCTGGTCGGGTTGGCAATTTCCTATCTAAATTGGCAAACTTGTGAAACATATTATTTTTTAAATGAAACTAAGAAGTTTTACTTAAAAAAAAAGACGGATGTTTCCTAAGTATGCCGGCTAGGTTTGGGATTTTGCCAAGTCTACAGAAATTTATCAACATTCTTACGGCTCCTGTAGACATGAAAAATGCTTGAGAAATCATTGTAAAAAATAATTACAAATTTTAATACATTTTCTGGTTGGGTTGGCAATTTCCCATCCAAAATTATTTTTCCCATTCAAGCGGGAAAGAGCATGTAAATTACCAGACTAAAAAAAGTTCGTAATTTGACTTTAAAAAATGAGTAAAAACCCATATTTGACTTGACAATTTTAAAGCTTCTCTCCCCCCCCCCCCCCCATTTTAAGCCCTGTCGATGACCCTGAGCCCTTCGCCCAGTTTAAAAACAATAAAAGTATTTTATAGAAAATTAGTTCCTATATTTTATATAACCATTGTATTTTTTTAAAAATTGTGTTTACTAATTTATCTAGGTTATACATGTTTACTGATCAATTGTTCTTTGGAGATATTTCCTGTAGATTTTGCATAAAAATTGCCCCCAACTACATCACTATAAAATTGAGCTGAACTAAAATAAGTTTTATTTTTTGAAGTAGGGGGGGGGGGGGGGGGGGATTTCAAAAATTGGATTCATATTAACAGTCCAAATTAAAAGGCTTCGCACTGGGGCCCGCAGCAGCTATGGGCGGCCCTGATAATCACTGCAAGTTATTAACTTTTTTTCACTCCCGAAGTTTATTACATTAGAGAAAAAAAAACCACTACAAATGTACGTATCTTTCTTTTATTTTCGCTATTTTAACGAGCAGCGGAAAATGCTATTAATCTCGAAACGAAAACCAAACTGGAAATTTTGATTTTTATAACCTAAACGCAAGCAATGTTCCTCGAGATGGGTTTTGTCTTTTCCAGTTGCCTCGTGTCAACGTCACTTTCTCCGGAGATGAGTATATTTTTAAACTTAGCCGACTCTTGATTTTTTTCGTCAGCGGACCGTTTCTCTCCACAAGGGCACGTTGCCCCGCAGTGAATCAGCGCGTAGGTCCTGTACACAGGGTTGCCGGAAATATCGCAAAGAGAGACAATTTGACGCCAAAACGGAAAACCAAAACACCGAAACTTAAATGAAAACAAAGAGGGGAAGAGGAATATCTAATATGTTGCTGGGATAGTGAAAAATAAAAAAAAATATTTGGCTTGAAATTCATATGGCACATTTGATAATGTGCCATATAAAATTGCCATATTATAATTATTTTCCCTCCAAAATCTGATTTCAAAATAAAAGTTATTTTAATTGTATTTTGAATAGAATCGCTAAGGAGAAACAAATATTTCATAAAATAAATTCATTTTTTTACTAAACGTATTTGATTATATGACATTTCTGTATAAAATATTAGTTTTTGTATAAAAATATATTAATTATCTCTCTATTTTAAAAAAAAGTAAGCCCTAGGGGGAAAAAGTAAGTACTAGGGGGAATTTTCAGTTCTTTCAATGTTATTCAGATCGTATCTCAAAATGTAAAAGTCCTAAAATTACGAAATTAAGTGAATTTGTTAAGAAATGTTTGATAAATAAGAAGAATATATTTTTGTTTCAATACTGTTATTAGTTTATAAGTTATTTAATATTAAAGTCGTCGTTGATAAAATTTCGCTTGCAACTAATTTTGTCCGTCGAGTTTCTGAAACACTATTAAGAGGAGAGATCCAATTTTTTTAGGGAGTGTAGAAATAGGTTTGAACTGGAAATCCAAGTAAGCATTTTTTTAAATTCGAATTAGTTTTGGATTTATAAATTTTTGAAACATTTAAACACGCTCCACTTTTTGAAGTTTTTTCACCCTCATTTTTGAAACGTGATTTCTAAATTGCTATAAGTCATTTAAAATTAGATATTCTCTTATTCAAAAAAATATATTAATGTTCGTTAAAACTTCTTCTTTCTGATGTTATAAAGATTATATTTCTATCTTTACAATTAAATTAGATATGGTCAATTAAGATAGGTATAAAAAATAGCGAAGAAGGATAAAAATGTCGGATATTTCGAGAAAATTTTAATTTGCGACTTTTTGTCTCATTGTTCCGCTTGCATCCTAAAAAGTAAATGTCCTAAAATTATGAAATTATGCCAGTTTATTAGGAAATGTTTGGGTAATAAGATGAATATTTTTGTTTTTCAATACGATCAGTATATTAGACGTTATTTTATGTTAAATTCATGATTTTAGAACATTTTGAAAATAATTCATACATTTTTGTATACTTGTCTTCCAATTTTCAACAAAAAAATAAATAAAAAATTAGGGGTATAGATTAAACTATTGGCTACAAATGATCCAGAGCGTTTGTCAAATTTCGATTTAGTTTTGTAGTTATAAATTTTTAAATAATTGACGAAATGTCTGAAATAATCGTCAATTTTACGCGTAAAATTTTAAGTGATAAATTAAAACTGCTCTAAGTAGTTCAAAAATATACTTTTTTCCCGTTAAAAAAATATAGTTATATTCGTAAAATCTTCCTTTCTTGAATGGTATCAATACTGAAATTCTATCTTAAAAAATAAATTAGATGTAACTATTTATGTGAAGTACTATAATTATTATTAAAAGATATTTCGGAGCAAAATGCCAACGTTGGCAAAATGCCAACATGTATGTAAATCTAAATCCTGTAGCTTATTATATATTTTAACGGGAAATTATTATTAACGCCAATTCTCAATAATCTTACTTTATATAAATAAAAGTTGGCGAATTATTTAAGATTGGAGCGTTTATGCTACTGTTTGTTTACACATGTTTCGCTTTTCAATGAGTAGAAACAATTGCGTTGAAGCAGTTGAGGGGGGGGGGGGGGGGGGGGGCTGTAAACTTTTATACCTTAAAAGTTGGGAATTTCGAGTTTTAAAAATCCCTGGGTGGGGAAAATTTATGCCTCAGGAAAGCTAATATTATTAGCAAATGAAAGCGATGGAAGACTAGAAATTGCCCAGCTAGTATTAAGATGAAACTTAAATTAGACCTCAAAACAGAACACTGCATTGGAACATGCGTGCAATAAATCAATACTTTCGAGATAACTGTTTAATATTACCTATAAAAAAGCTGACAAATGTCTATAAGTTGGAACTGGGAATTTTTTAGCACTGTTGCGTTTTGAATTTCGAATCGTTAAGTGTGGTCTGGTTAATTAACGTCGCACTAGAGCTGCTCATTGAATTACTGGCGTTGGTTCGAAAAAAGCGTCCTTGATTGGTTATTGGTACGTATTTACTTACTACATCAAGGACGCTTTGGTTCGAGGCCTTTCTTGAAGAATAGACCCGGGAACGATGTCTCATATTTTTAACAATTGTCAGATAACGAGGACAACACTAGAGTTGGTACCTGACGTCCTTAAGTTGGGAATTTTGAATCGTTCACTTTCGGAATTTCGGATAGTTAAGTTGGGAAATTTCTTGTCTCAACATCCCAAAAATAAATTTGTGTGACGGCACTGCCAGCAATAATTTATATAACTAAAAAAAGTATTGTTGTTAGGACACATTGTCATTGTCTACAGTGTATGAAGCCGGTATTGTTTGCGAAGCAAACTATAGAGGATTGCGTAGCAATCCTCCGGGGGTTGGTGAAGCGTTAGCGGAGCAGGGGGCGGAGCCCCCTAGTAGTATAAAAATATATTAATTATTTTCCCTTTAAAATCTGATTGCAAAATAAAAGTTATTTTAATTGTATTTGGAATAGAATCGCTAATGAGAAACAAATATTTTATTTAAATAAATACATTTTCTTGCATTTTTTCACAAAACGAATTTGATTATGTGACATTTTTGTATAAAATATTAGTTTTTGTATAAAAATATATTAATTATTTAGTATAAATTATTTATTATTTATTTTATTATTATTTATTTTAGTATAAAAATATATTAGAGTAGTGTAAAAACACCGATACCAGGCCGCGGAGTACGGCGGAGTAATGAGGAATACGAGGTGCTGTGTGGATTTTGGTGGATTTTGGCGGTGCTCTGTGGATTTTTGGTGGTGCTGTGAGAATCAGGGCGGATCTCGTCTGTCAAGCCGCGGGGGCGTGGCCTAATGGAGATGACCTCAACCAATCAGGTGTCAGTAAGTGACGTCACATGCAGGGGACATGGGAACAGGTGTTGATCACTCATCGCTGCCGATGGGCATGTCCCACCGTGTCTCAACGTGTATGTACGGGAACGGACCAATCAGGTTCTTGTGTGAGGATGACCTCATGAACAACCAATCAGGTGTCAGTAAGTGACGTCACACGCAGGTGGGGGAAGGTTTTACTAGTTCTGCTTGTAACCGCAAGACAACGCTGCATGTAGGGGAACGGACCAATCATATGCTTGTTTAAGAATGACATCATGAAGAACCAATCAGGTGTCAGTAAGTGATGTCTATGGAGTGTCATGTGACATGAAAGTTGCTTTTTTGTTATTTTGCGTTTTTATTTGGGTATTGGTGGAAATTTGCGACGCACAGCATCTACACATTTTTAATTATAAGCTGTGGGTTGTGACATCATAGGTATAATGTTAGGAATGGTTGGTTGTTGAAAAAACTGTGAGCTGTGAAAGTAATGTGAAAAAACTGTGAAAGTAAATAAAATATGATAGAATTAAACTAATATTCTTATTTTAATATTTATTATATTTTAATATTTATTTATATTTTGATATTTATTTGTATTTTATTATTTATATTTTTACATTTATTTTTAATATTTAATTATATTTTAACTTCTATATTTTATTATTCATTTATATTTTAACTTCTATATTTTATTATTCATTTATATTTTATATATATTTTATTATTCATTTATATTTTAACTTCTATATTTTATTATTCATTTATATTTTATATATATTTTAATATTTATATATATTTTATTATTCATATATTTCATACATATTTTAATATTTATTTATATTTTATTACTCATTTATATTTTACATATATTTTATTTACGTATACATCTGTGCCAAAAAAATTAACTCAGTGAGAGCAATTACGTCCCACTAGAGCTGCACAATGAACTTATGTTAAAGGGAATGACAGTAGTGTATATATTTTAACTATGGTTAGTACAAAAGAAAAGAATTTTGCAAGAATGGTTTTAGAAAAATATATTTTATGTGACCAACTCCAGCATATAATTTCGCAATATAACTCTATGAGGAATCATCCTATGGGGGTAAATAACATACCATCGTGTACAGGAAGGTAGACCAGATTAATAAGTAAAGCTTTTTTTCACCTTTTGACATGTGTACTAAGGGTATAAAAAATGACAGTCTGGGGTTCTATGAAAATAATGTTTATAACAATATACGTTTAAATTACAATTTATATAACGGAAATCAGTCTCAGTGGATGAAAAAAAAGTAATTAATATGAAAGCTGATACTTTGAAAAAGAACCTTGGGAACCAAAACCTTGTATTACGGTTAATTAAACTTTTTATAAAAGTAATGTGTTCTTTAAATGTTTTTCACATCATACGTAAAATTATTATTTTAAGAGGGAAAATATCATATCGTTATGACTAGAAGGAGGGATCTCACCTTGATCACAATTGGATGCATTAGAATTGCTTACTGTTTAGGAATATGATGTAAAAGTTACTCTATCGCACTGTTTGTTGTGCTGGGCTTGATAAGAGCAGATTTGGGGTTAGTATGTAAGATAATGGATCTATTACTTGTTCTAATACGTGTTGAATAAGGGAATTTGTCTTAGATGTTGCTGTTTTAGGGGTGTTTTATAATTGGTTGTTTGATTGAACGATACAGTGCAGCTATACAAAGGGGTTTATTTATACGCTTGGTACAAGTACACATTTTTTCTTATGTCATAAAATTACACTATAACAAAACGCATAGGTGGATGGTAGAAATGAAGTAGCACCATACAAGGGGAATTATTATGGCTGGCTGATTAAATTTTCAAAGACTAAGAGGCAACAAGTTCCCATATGAGTACAATTGAGGGTGAATGTGTAGAATTTGGCGACATCAAGTATCCACAAGGGGACAATTTGAGAGGTGTATTCGTAAAATTGGCGACATAAAGTACTCATAGGGAGACGTTTGTAGGCGTATACATAAAATTGGGGTGAAAGCGGGGTTTGTAGTTGTACATTAGACAAGAATAAATGAAAAAGTTTAAGTTTGAAATAAATTATAAAAAGAATAAATGTTAAAAAAAAAAAGTTAAAATACAATTTAAAAAGCAAAATGTAAAAAAAAAAAAAAAGTTTAAAAAGAAAAATGTAAAAATAAGAAAAAGTTTAAGTGTGAATTAAAAACTAAAAGGTTAAGTAAGAAAAAAAAATAACTAAAAGTGAAAAAAAAATTTTAAAAGTGAAAAAAAATATATATATATTTATATAAAAAATATTTGAAAAAAGTTTAAGTGTGAAATAAATTATAAAACTAATAAATGTAAAATAAAAAGTTTACGTGTGAAATAGATTATAAAAAGTATAAATGTAAAAAAATAAATAAAAAGTTTAAGTGAAAAATATAATGTAAAGATAAAAAAGTTAAAAAACAGTAACTGTAAAATAAAAAAAAAGTTTGTATAAAATGAACTTTTAAAAGAAAAATGAAAAAAAAAAGTAAAAACAATATATATAAAAAAAGTTTTAAGTGTAAAAATAAAATTTAAAAAAAAAAAAATTAAAAAAAAAAAAAAAGACAAATGTAAAAAAGAAAAACGTAAAAAAAAATTTAAAATTTAAAAAAAAAAATTTACAAACGAAAAATATGAAAATAAAAAGAAACGTTAAAAGAAAATTGCTAAATGTAAAAAAGAAATGTGTTAAATGTAAAAGATTAACCATCATAAGTTTTTTACCCGAATCGACCCAAAGCCACATGGTGTTACGGAACGTACTAGCCCCATATAGGCGCAGATTCCTTGGTGAGTTCTGTGAATGGTCTACCCACTAATCAAACGACAAGTACCACAATTACATTAAATAATTAGCAAAAAAAAAAGCAGAAAATACTACTATAGATATAAAAAATATTAACAAAGTATCGAAAATAGAACCAAAGGTAACTAATAAATCTGTATAGAATGAGTGTCTATAAATGTATAAGAGAAACCAATGTTTATATCTCTACTAAAATGTTGACACATATACTAAATGTTTAACAAATTAAGTCAAATATTTGCGAAATAGAGAAAATAATACATACTTTTTAAAATTGTATCAAATAGTCTATGAATGGATAAAAAAAAATTGTATATATAATTTTTAATTGTATCTATAAATGGATAAAAAAAAAATTAAAATAATGGACTTACGTGTAACACATTAAGTTAAGAAATTTATACTTATCAAAGAAAGTAACGTAAGTCATATAAAAAAAAAAACCTGTAGTTAAGTACAATTGTTAATTGAATATGCTACAAAATATTGTCAAATTACACCATTTTTAGTGATAGGACAAGCAAACTTGTTAAAATGTCATATAATTATCAAAAATATTATACAAAGTACGAATTTAAAAAAAAAAAGTAAATGCAAAAAGAAAAAAAAGTTTAAGTGTAAAATAAAATGTAAAAAAAATAAATGTAAAAAATAAAAAAAAGTTTAATAAAAAAAAGTTAAAAAATAATAAAAAAAAAATTTAAGTGTAAAATACAATTTAAAAAATAATGTAAAAAGAAAAAAGTTTAATAAAAATTACATGTAAAAAGAAAAAAGTAAAAAAAAAAAAAAAAAAAAAAAAAAAGTTAAAAAAGAAAAAAAAAAAGTTAAAAAAGAAATAAAAAGTTAAAAAAGAAAAAAAGTTAAAAAAAGAAAAAAAAAAGTTTAAAAAGAAAAAAAAAGTTTAAAACGAAAAAAAAAAATTAAAAAAGAAAAAAAAATTAAAAAAGAAAAAAAAATTAAAAAAGAAAAAAAAATTAAAAAAAAGAAAAAAAATTAAAAAAAAAAAATTTAAAAAAGAAAAAAAAAAGAAAAAAAAAAGTTTTAAAAAAAATAGTTAAAGTGTAAAATACAATTTAAAAAAAAATGAAAACATAAAAAATTAAAAAAAAAAATGTAAGTGTAAAATTACATTTTAAAAGAAAATGTGAAAATAGAAAAAAAAGTAAAAAGAAAATTGCTAAAAGTAAAAAAAAAATAAAGGTGTAAAATGTTAAATAAAAAGACCTTAAGTGTAAAAAATAGAAGAAAAAAGTTTAAGTGTAAAATATTACTCATCATAAGCTTTTTACTCGTATCCACCCAAAGTTATATGGCGTTACGGAGCGTACTAGCCCCATATAGGCGCAGATTCCTTGGTGAGTTCTGTGAATGGTCTACCCACTAATCAAACGATAAGTACAATAATTATATTAAAATATTAGCAAAAAAAAAAGCAGAAAATACTAATATAGATATAAAAAATATTATCAAAGTATAGAAAATAGAACCAAGAATAACTAATAAATCTGTATACAATGGGTGTCTATAAATGTATAAGAGAAACCAATGTTTATATCTCTACTAAAATGTTGACACATATACTAAATGTTTAATAAATTAACTCATATATTTGCGAAATAGAAAAAATGGTACATACTTTTTAAAATTGTATCAAATAGTCTATGAATGGATAAAAAAAAAATTGTATATATAATTTTTAATTGTATCTATAAATGGATAAAAAAAATCATGACATGTATTAAAATAATGGACTTACGCGTGACAGTTTAAGTTAAAAAATTTATATTTACCAAAGAAATTAACATAAGTTATTATAAAAAAAAAAAACTGTAATTAAGTATAATTGTTAATTGAATATGCTACAAAATATTGCCAATTTATTCCATGGTAGTGATTTAACAACCAAACACTTTGTCTTTAAAGATTACGATAACGCAGTTTTAGAAACTAACATAGGGGCAAATGTGTATAATTATCATAAAATACTTCACATTACTGTTAAAATGTCATATAATTATCAAATATATTATACAAAGTAAGAAAAATATTACTTAATATGTTAAAATATTACCAATAGTACATGCCCAACAGATCAAAATGACCTTCAGCACCCTACGACACATGAAAACTTACGGAGATTAACAGCAATCTTGCCTCAAAAAATAAAACCAATAGTGTGCTGCTAAGGATAAAATGTCAAGTACACACCCAGTGTAGGAGATGTATACAAATAATATTGTTGAATTATTAACAAAGTGATTTCATTAATACTAAAATAAGGTCTTTGTTACAATAATATATATATATATGGAAATTAAGTTCTTATTAGTGAAATTTATGTAATATTTTTAGACTGCTTTGTTCAATTTATAATATGTAGGTAGAATTTTTACATAAAAAAACCCCTTTGTGTTTATCAAAAATATTTCACAAATTAAGAAGAAGAATACCTAAGGAAGGTCTTTGCACATGATTATAGTACAAAACCATGTGGATTTACATCAATTTTACCAGGAACAAGGGGGTCAGTATACGGCTATGAGTCAAATAGTCAATTTTAAAACCACATTCAGGCATTAATAACACAAATGCCTGAATGTGGTGAAAAATTGACTATTTGACTCATAGCCGTATACTGACCCCCTTGTTCCTGGTAAAATTGATGTAAATCCACATGGTTTTGTACTATAATCATGTGCAAAGACCTTCCTTAGGTATTCTTCTTCTTAATTTGTGAAATATTTTTGATAAACACAAAGGGGTTTTTTTATGTAAAAATTCTACCTACATATTATAAATTGAACAAAGCAGTCTAAAAATATTACATAAATTTCACTAATAAGAACTTAATTTCCATATATATATATATTATTGTAACAAAGACCTTATTTTAGTATTAATGAAATCACTTTGTTAATAATTCAACAATATTATTTGTATACATCTCCTACACTGGGTGTGTACTTGACATTTTATCCTTAGCAGCACACTATTGGTTTTATTTTTTGAGGCAAGATTGCTGTTAATCTCCGTAAGTTTTCATGTGTCGTAGGGTGCTGAAGGTCATTTTGATCTGTTGGGCATGTACTATTGGTAATATTTTAACATATTAAGTAATATTTTTCTTACTTTGTATAATATATTTGATAATTATATGACATTTTAACAGTAATGTGAAGTATTTTATGATAATTATACACATTTGCCCCTATGTTAGTTTCTAAAACTGCGTTATCGTAATCTTTAAAGACAAAGTGTTTGGTTGTTAAATCACTACCATGGAATAAATTGGCAATATTTTGTAGCATATTCAATTAACAATTATACTTAATTACAGTTTTTTTTTTTTATAATAACTTATGTTAATTTCTTTGGTAAATATAAATTTTTTAACTTAAACTGTCACGCGTAAGTCCATTATTTTAATACATGTCATGATTTTTTTTATCCATTTATAGATACAATTAAAAATTATATATACAATTTTTTTTTTATCCATTCATAGACTATTTGATACAATTTTAAAAAGTATGTACCATTTTTTCTATTTCGCAAATATATGAGTTAATTTATTAAACATTTAGTATATGTGTCAACATTTTAGTAGAGATATAAACATTGGTTTCTCTTATACATTTATAGACACCCATTGTATACAGATTTATTAGTTATTCTTGGTTCTATTTTCTATACTTTGATAATATTTTTTATATCTATATTAGTATTTTCTGCTTTTTTTTTTGCTAATATTTTAATATAATTATTGTACTTATCGTTTGATTAGTGGGTAGACCATTCACAGAACTCACCAAGGAATCTGCGCCTATATGGGGCTAGTACGCTCCGTAACGCCATATAACTTTGGGTGGATACGAGTAAAAAGCTTATGATGAGTAATATTTTACACTTAAACTTTTTTCTTCTATTTTTTACACTTAAGGTCTTTTTATTTAACATTTTACACCTTTATTTTTTTTTTACTTTTAGCAATTTTCTTTTTACTTTTTTTTCTATTTTCACATTTTCTTTTAAAATGTAATTTTACACTTACATTTTTTTTTTTAATTTTTTATGTTTTCATTTTTTTTTAAATTGTATTTTACACTTTAACTATTTTTTTTAAAACTTTTTTTTTTCTTTTTTTTTTCTTTTTTAAATTTTTTTTTTTTAATTTTTTTTCTTTTTTTTAATTTTTTTTTCTTTTTTAATTTTTTTTTCTTTTTTAATTTTTTTTTCTTTTTTAATTTTTTTTTTTTCGTTTTAAACTTTTTTTTTCTTTTTAAACTTTTTTTTTTTTCTTTTTTTAACTTTTTTTCTTTTTTAACTTTTTATTTCTTTTTTAACTTTTTTTTTTTCTTTTTTAACTTTTTTTTTTTTTTTTTTTTTTTTTTACTTTTTTCTTTTTACATGTAATTTTTATTAAACTTTTTTCTTTTTACATTATTTTTTAAATTGTATTTTACACTTAAATTTTTTTTTTATTATTTTTTAACTTTTTTTTATTAAACTTTTTTTTATTTTTTACATTTATTTTTTTTACATTTTATTTTACACTTAAACTTTTTTTTCTTTTTGCATTTACTTTTTTTTTTTAAATTCGTACTTTGTATAATATTTTTGATAATTATATGACATTTTAACAAGTTTGCTTGTCCTATCACTAAAAATGGTGTAATTTGACAATATTTTGTAGCATATTCAATTAACAATTGTACTTAACTACAGGTTTTTTTTTTTATATGAGACTTACGTTACTTTCTTTGATAAGTATAAATTTCTTAACTTAATGTGTTACACGTAAGTCCATTATTTTAATTTTTTTTTTATCCATTTATAGATACAATTAAAAATTATATATACAATTTTTTTTTATCCATTCATAGACTATTTGATACAATTTTAAAAAGTATGTATTATTTTCTCTATTTCGCAAATATTTGACTTAATTTGTTAAACATTTAGTATATGTGTCAACATTTTAGTAGAGATATAAACATTGGTTTCTCTTATACATTTATAGACACTCATTCTATACAGATTTATTAGTTACCTTTGGTTCTATTTTCGATACTTTGTTAATATTTTTTATATCTATAGTAGTATTTTCTGCTTTTTTTTTTGCTAATTATTTAATGTAATTGTGGTACTTGTCGTTTGATTAGTGGGTAGACCATTCACAGAACTCACCAAGGAATCTGCGCCTATATGGGGCTAGTACGTTCCGTAACACCATGTGGCTTTGGGTCGATTCGGGTAAAAAACTTATGATGGTTAATCTTTTACATTTAACACATTTCTTTTTTACATTTAGCAATTTTCTTTTAACGTTTCTTTTTATTTTCATATTTTTCGTTTGTAAATTTTTTTTTTTAAATTTTAAATTTTTTTTTACGTTTTTCTTTTTTACATTTGTCTTTTTTTTTTTTTTTAATTTTTTTTTTTTTAAATTTTATTTTTACACTTAAAACTTTTTTTATATATATTGTTTTTACTTTTTTTTTTCATTTTTCTTTTAAAAGTTCATTTTATACAAACTTTTTTTTTATTTTACAGTTACTGTTTTTTAACTTTTTTATCTTTACATTATATTTTTCACTTAAACTTTTTATTTATTTTTTTACATTTATACTTTTTATAATCTATTTCACACGTAAACTTTTTATTTTACATTTATTAGTTTTATAATTTATTTCACACTTAAACTTTTTTCAAATATTTTTTATATAAATATATATATATTTTTTTTCACTTTTAAAATTTTTTTTTCACTTTTAGTTATTTTTTTTTCTTACTTAACCTTTTAGTTTTTAATTCACACTTAAACTTTTTCTTATTTTTACATTTTTCTTTTTAAACTTTTTTTTTTTTTTTACATTTTGCTTTTTAAATTGTATTTTAACTTTTTTTTTTTAACATTTATTCTTTTTATAATTTATTTCAAACTTAAACTTTTTCATTTATTCTTGTCTAATGTACAACTACAAACCCCGCTTTCACCCCAATTTTATGTATACGCCTACAAACGTCTCCCTATGAGTACTTTATGTCGCCAATTTTACGAATACACCTCTCAAATTGTCCCCTTGTGGATACTTGATGTCGCCAAATTCTACACATTCACCCTCAATTGTACTCATATGGGAACTTGTTGCCTCTTAGTCTTTGAAAATTTAATCAGCCAGCCATAATAATTCCCCTTGTATGGTGCTACTTCATTTCTACCATCCACCTATGCGTTTTGTTATAGTGTAATTTTATGACATAAGAAAAAATGTGTACTTGTACCAAGCGTATAAATAAACCCCTTTGTATAGCTGCACTGTATCGTTCAATCAAACAACCAATTATAAAACACCCCTAAAACAGCAACATCTAAGACAAATTCCCTTATTCAACACGTATTAGAACAAGTAATAGATCCATTATCTTACATACTAACCCCAAATCTGCTCTTATCAAGCCCAGCACAACAAACAGTGCGATAGAGTAACTTTTACATCATATTCCTAAACAGTAAGCAATTCTAATGCATCCAATTGTGATCAAGGTGAGATCCCTCCTTCTAGTCATAACGATATGATATTTTCCCTCTTAAAATAATAATTTTACGTATGATGTGAAAAACATTTAAAGAACACATTACTTTTATAAAAAGTTTAATTAACCGTAATACAAGGTTTTGGTTCCCAAGGTTCTTTTTCAAAGTATCAGCTTTCATATTAATTACTTTTTTTTCATCCACTGAGACTGATTTCCGTTATATAAATTGTAATTTAAACGTATATTGTTATAAACATTATTTTCATAGAACCCCAGACTGTCATTTTTTATACCCTTAGTACACATGTCAAAAGGTGAAAAAAAGCTTTACTTATTAATCTGGTCTACCTTCCTGTACACGATGGTATGTTATTTACCCCCATAGGATGATTCCTCATAGAGTTATATTGCGAAATTATATGCTGGAGTTGGTCACATAAAATATATTTTTCTAAAACCATTCTTGCAAAATTCTTTTCTTTTGTACTAACCATAGTTAAAATATATACACTACTGTCATTCCCTTTAACATAAGTTCATTGTGCAGCTCTAGTGGGACGTAATTGCTCTCACTGAGTTAATTTTTTTGGCACAGATGTATACGTAAATAAAATATATGTAAAATATAAATGAGTAATAAAATATAAATAAATATTAAAATATGTATGAAATATATGAATAATAAAATATATATAAATATTAAAATATATATAAAATATAAATGAATAATAAAATATAGAAGTTAAAATATAAATGAATAATAAAATATATATAAAATATAAATGAATAATAAAATATAGAAGTTAAAATATAAATGAATAATAAAATATAGAAGTTAAAATATAATTAAATATTAAAAATAAATGTAAAAATATAAATAATAAAATACAAATAAATATCAAAATATAAATAAATATTAAAATATAATAAATATTAAAATAAGAATATTAGTTTAATTCTATCATATTTTATTTACTTTCACAGTTTTTTCACATTACTTTCACAGCTCACAGTTTTTTCAACAACCAACCATTCCTAACATTATACCTATGATGTCACAACCCACAGCTTATAATTAAAAATGTGTAGATGCTGTGCGTCGCAAATTTCCACCAATACCCAAATAAAAACGCAAAATAACAAAAAAGCAACTTTCATGTCACATGACACTCCATAGACATCACTTACTGACACCTGATTGGTTCTTCATGATGTCATTCTTAAACAAGCATATGATTGGTCCGTTCCCCTACATGCAGCGTTGTCTTGCGGTTACAAGCAGAACTAGTAAAACCTTCCCCCACCTGCGTGTGACGTCACTTACTGACACCTGATTGGTTGTTCATGAGGTCATCCTCACACAAGAACCTGATTGGTCCGTTCCCGTACATACACGTTGAGACACGGTGGGACATGCCCATCGGCAGCGATGAGTGATCAACACCTGTTCCCATGTCCCCTGCATGTGACGTCACTTACTGACACCTGATTGGTTGAGGTCATCTCCATTAGGCCACGCCCCCGCGGCTTGACAGACGAGATCCGCCCTGATTCTCACAGCACCACCAAAAATCCACAGAGCACCGCCAAAATCCACCAAAATCCACACAGCACCTCGTATTCCTCATTACTCCGCCGTACTCCGCGGCCTGGTATCGGTGTTTTTACACTACTTATTAGTTATTTTCCCTCTAAAATCTGTTTTAAAAATAAAAGTTATTTTAATTCTATTTGGAATAGAATCGCTAATGAGAAACAAATATTTTATTGAAATAAATTCATTTTCTTGCATTTTTTCACTAAAACGTATTTGATGATGTGACATTTTTGTATAAAATATAAGTTTTTGTATAAAAATATATTAATCATTTTCCCTCCAAAATCTGATTTCAAAATAAAAGTTATTTTAATTGTATTAGAAATAGAATCTCTATTGGGAAACATATATTATGCAGAAAAAATATAAAATGTATTTTATCTTAGTATTTTTATTATTTATTTTGCAGATATTTTTCTTTTGTAATTAAAATTGTCAAATAATTAATTGTAAGTTATTTTTTTAATTACATTTTATATGAAATTGTATTGCAGTTGCGTTTTCTTTTAGTATGATTAAAGTATATCTTTCAATACCTTCCGTAATGTCCCCATTATAGTTTTAAAATATTTTATATATTTTTTATTTTCAAACATAATACAAAATACACATTTTATTCTAACCGATTTCTAGAATACTTCATTTTCTTTTTAATCCGGCCTCTTTCATGAAAAGATATGCACACCTGTACAGCGAGCCTTAATATTTAGTAAACTATAATATTTTTAAAAGGAACAACTGCATTTTTTACAAATATAAAATATTTACTCCCATTTCCCTTTGAATTGCAAGAATTTACTAACATTGAATATACCTTTCACACAACAGTGAGATTTGAAAATTAAACTGGCCTCCAAAACATCCAGAAATATTTTATATTTTAGGTTAGGATATTTATGAAACTGTGGTAATTTAATTCGCTGTTTATAAATAACTCCAACCTGAATATGGTTTTAAATGATGCTTTCTGTTCAAGCCGAAACGTGTTCTAAATAGATATAATTTATTATGTTTTAGAATGGTTTATTTAAATCGTGTGTTTTCATTTAGTTCAAAACAACAATCGGTACGGAATAGCAAATTATCATCAACATACTTGGCACTAACGAGCACGCGATTTATGCAATTATAAAGTTGTTTTCACGGCTTAAATAATTTTTCATATACATGCTCTTTTATAATATTTAAATTATTTTAATTACTTGTAAAGAGATATTGTAAGTTATATATCAAACCTTTAATTTAAATAATATTCTAAAATGTAATATCATATATAAAATATTTCTGTAATGAAGATCCCTTTTACGCCCCTAGACGCAACGAATCTCAACACATGGGGTATCACTAGACGTGGCATCACGTCCATAAGCGTCAGAGTACACTTATTACTTTTGCATAAAAAAATATAAATCACTGAATTGTTAAGTAGGAAAGATAGTTAAATATTTTTCGAGAATATTTGATATCTGAAAATAAATCTGCAAAATCATTATATATATTTTTAAATATGATGACAACTAAGTGCTAAAAACCCACATTTTAACGTCTATCTTTTTAAATCCATCATTTATATTACAATCATACTATTTATTCGTTTTCTTCTCCATATTTGGAGTGTGTGGGCTAAAGGAGGTCTTGGTCTAGTAATTAAATTAATTAGAAAAATACGATTTAATGCATGGGTTCATTTTTTATAAACTCATACTTCTTAGTGATATAAAATATTTACTATGTTTATTTTATTGTAGGTATATAACATAATGTAGGTTTATACAACTTGTATGTTTTTAAACATAAATCATGCCCTTCTAATTTAAAAATCTACAAGTTGAACAATTTTACTCCGAACGTTTTACCTTTTCATTATTATTCGTTTTTATTTCACTCACTGTACAAGAAGTTGATGTGATCTTAAATATTGGCCACTGAATTTAAACTGCTTTCAAATTGTCATATAAAACTCCTTTCTAAATATCATATCAATGACATTCCATTCATAGGCGTAAACTTCTATTTTGGGCCCACGGCCTCCCCCCCCCCCCATATTTTTAAAAACTGGCCCAATTTACTTAAATGTAATGTGTTTTAGTAAAAATTAGGGCCATGTGGCCCCTCCCCCCAATAATTTTAAAAGTTTACGCCTTTGATTCTATCATTTGCTTATATATAAAGAATTTACTATGTTTATTTTATTGATGGTGTTATTTCTATTTATTAATGAATTTTCTTTGAAATTGAAAAATTAGCTGGGGATACGATTTTATTCCGCGTCAACAGCAGAATGTTTCTTGATGTTTGATTTCGGCAGATGCGCAATGAACCAATTTTGCTTCAACTAAGTCAGTGGTTCCCAACCCGTGGTTCGCGGACCACATGTGGTCCGCGAAAGCGGCCTTAATGGTCCGCCATTAACAATGACTTCAGCCAGGGCCCTCGCGAAGGGGATGGGGGAAAAATGTTGGCAAATTCTTTTTCACTTGGCAAAATCCCAAACCTAGTTGGCAAACTTGTTAAACGTTTGGCATTTTTTTTAAGTGAAACTACTTAGTTTCATTAAAAAAAAGCCAAAAACTGTTTCACAAGTTTGTCAACTAGGTTTGGGATTTTGACAAGTCTACAGAAATTTACCAACATGGGGGGGGGGGGGGGCTATTGCCTTTTCTCCTCCCTTCTTTAGCGACGGCCCTGTATATATTTGGCAAAATCCCAAACCTAGTTGGCAAACTTAACTTGTTAACCGTTTGGCTTTTTTTTTAAGTAAAACTACTTAGTTTCATTAAAAAAAAAATGTTTCACAAGTTTGCCAACTAGCGTTGTGATTTTGACAAGGGAGGGGCTATTGCCTTTTGTCCTCCCTTCCTTAGCGACGGCCCTGTATATTCATTGCTAAAAGAAAAAGTGCGAAACCTTCTGAAATAAAAACGTAGTTTAATTACTAATTGAATTGTAAATCTTTTCAAATCGAAACTTAAATGCACTCGGGACATATACTTATAGTGGACACAGCCACCAACCATTTGATGCAAGAGTATGAGTTGTTAACCGATTCCGCCATTGGAAAGCTTTTTAAGAGTTTTAAAGACAGCTTTGCTTTTTTTTCTTTGTTCTTAATATAACTTAAGAACGTGACCTAAATAAACATTTTTCTGGTGCATACTTTAGCATCACCACACTGTTCGGACCAGGCTTCCAGTTTTGCCGACCTATAAGAAACTGTTCATTTGTATTTCTGAATCTTTTGTTTTGTTTATTTTCGCCGTCCGCAACTGTTGCAAAGAAAGCACGTACCAGATGTCTAAACAGTAGGAGGATGCGGACTTTTTTTACCAAAGAACAAGCAGCAAATTGTTTCCAATTTACAACAATGGGCCTCTGTTGAAAACAAAAATACGTCGAATGGCTTGATTGTGTATTGAACTTGGAATCTAAAAATAACATGCATGTAAAAGTAAACAATTAAGGAGTTGAGTTGCTTTTACCTGATTTTTTTTATCGATCTTCTAATTGTGTATTTCTTTTTGCTTTTATCTCAATGGACAAAATTGCTTTTTTTTTTACATCTTAGAATGAAGTGTTATCTGTGCAACACACCCAACATTTTAAGCAACGTTGCTTCAAAGCAAGTGAATTGTATTATAATAAAACAAAGGCAAATTACTACTATTTGGTTAATGTTGTATGATTCCTTTTGATTTTACCGACTGTGGTTGAAAAGAATGTAACAATGTTGTGCGTCTTAAAAGTATGTTTGTGCAACAAAACTATGTTGTTCAACGAAGCTGCATTCATTTTTTTACAATTGTATTTGGCTGCATTAGCAAACGCCGTATTAGAGAAAAACAAATTCGAAATTAAATTATAATTTTTTTATGTTTCGTGAGAGTTTAAGAAATTGCAAAAGTATTTAAAGAATCCTTTTATAAATTAAAATCTGCGAACATCACGCATAAACTGCATTTGCCCTTCTGCCTTGCCCTAAAAAGATTCATTCTAAAAAATACTTATGATACATTTCTAGTAATAAAAGAATTTTAAAATATTTCCTTTAAATTACTAAAATTAATAAAAAAACATCAAATAAGTTCTCTATTGTGTAATTTTTCGAAATAAAATATTAAAATAGCCGATTGTATTATTTTTTACGTTTTAATAAATATTTTAGTTCTTGTTGTACACTTAAATATGATGTTCCCATTGCTCTTTTTTACATGGAGCAAAATAAGTTCTTAATTTTTTTTCAACTCTACATTATGATTATTATATTTTAGATAATTCTATTTTAGCAATGTTTGAGTAATATTTTGTATAAAAAAAAATTCTAACCAAGCTAAACAATAAAAATTATTTAAATAAAATTCTTCAGATTTTTAATTATTGTAAATTCGTAACATTTTTCTTTGCAGCTCAAAATTAATAGTATAAATTATAAGGCAAGGAATGTGAAATATTTTAGAGTAATTATAATGCATTGCAAGATATATTTTGAAAAATCTCTTTGTTAGACCTACATATAAGCAATATTTTCCTCGTGCGTTAGAATCCATTAACACTATTGAAGTCTCTTGACACTGCGGTGGCTGACATGACATGTGATTGTGTCAATTACATTCTCCACATTAGACACTACATAGTTAGTTTTTCACATATGTGACCCAGGTTCTTGGTATCCAAGCCTTAAGTGAAACTCATTGAAATTAAAACAAGTTCCTCAATCTCCCCCTCCCCCCTCTCTCTCTGGTCAGAACAAACTAAAATAAATATAACATAAATGAACGGATTAGGGCTAAGTTTTTCTTTAAATAATTTCTAAATATTCATATGGTACCTTATATAATTAACTACTACGCAATTCATTCCCCTCATTGATATTTATTACATTGTAAACGCGGTATAGTATTCCAGTGACGTAATAAGCAGTGTGTCCGCAAGGATATCGTAATTTTTTTTTATAAACTTTATTTTTTTAAAACTTTAAAATAAAACAGCCAAAAGCTTTAAATTAAAACCGCCAAAGCGCGCCAAAAGGAGAGAGGTTATCAATTCGACTGTTATGTATTTTTTTTAATGTTCGCGCAAGATTCCTGTTCTAGTTCAGATATTTAGAAAATTCTTTTTTTGTTGGTTAGGGCAGGCCTAGGTTAGGGGATGTCTCACTTGGGCACCTTTTGAAAAAAATATCCAGTTATCCGGCATTTAATTATCCGGATTTTTCAATTAGCCGGACAGTTTGAAATAAAATATTTTCCGATTTCGAAAATTCTTTTTTTGTTAAATAGAGAAAAATCCACTTTGTCAAAAACTGCAAAAAAATAATTCATAATTCGGTTGTTGTATATCCGGAAATAACGATTAACCGGGCTTTTTTTTCAAACAATTTATCCGATTTCAAAATATTTTCATTGTGGAATAAAGATTGTACAACAATCACATTTCCTTCACACGGCATTTATTGGCATGGATAAATATGGATTGTTTTACAAAAAACATGTGACAATATGCACAAGTTGTTACTTAAACTTCTAAAATGGGGTGAAGTCCCCAGTGGCGGCTCGCCCACTACAGCAAGTACAGCCGGGCTGCACCTAATTTTATTATATTTTAAAACTAAAATTATATATTTTACTAATTTTCTTAAATGAAGATTAGTATTGGAAATGGAGATTAAATTTCAACTCTAAGTAAAAAAAATCTCCGATAAATAGCAAGCGTGTTTCCGTAATGCACAAATTCAGGAGAAGAAAAAACAAAAACTCCATTCAATCAAAATTGCAGCTAAAAAGCGAAGTTCGAAATCGGCTGCATCGTTGCCATGGCAACCTTATGTAGTATGACATCCCCAGCACGCTAAAATGGAGGATGTGACGACACAAACGTAGCGCAAAAGGATTTTTTCAAATTAGCTGTACTAGGGATTTCGAATAAATGATTGGTTTATTGCTGAATCGGCGATGCGGGGTGGAGGAAAACGATAATTTCGAAGAATCTCTCCAAACGGAAATAGTTTTCGATAAGTTTGCACGTGTGTTGTTGTTTCTTTACTTAAATTAATATTAAAATTGACCGATTCGCAAGTTTGATAGGAGGATTGATTTTATTTTCAAAAAAAAAGTAAGTGTTTTCTATTATTTTTACATGTTATCTTTCATAAAAGTTGAAAGGAAACTTTGGTTTGAGTAATAAATTTTAAAGAATGTCCGTTCGTGTATGGTTGTGAAAAAGGAGTTACATGTTTTCGGCTGCACTAACATTTTTGTTGACCACGGTACGCCACTGGAAGCCCCTGCTAATTTAAAATTTAAATAAGGAAGAATAAAATAATCATTTAAAAAAAAAGGAAACCCGACTTTAAAGATAATGCGCTAAAACGTAAAAAATAATTTTTAAACTTACCAACGAGTTGAAAAATGGAATTATTTAATATAAATATTATACTTATTCAACTTTTTGAAGTTGGTGCCAATTTACAAAAATCATACCTAAATTTTTGCGCCGATTTAAAAAAAGTTGTGATAAGTATATAATTGATATTAAATAATTCGATTTTTTTCAACTCATTCGTAAAATTAAAAATTATTTTTTACTTTTTAGCGCATTTTCCTTAGAGTTGGTTTTCCTTTTTTTTAAATAGACTATTCTATAATTTGGATATTTGAAATGATAGTTTATTTTACACTTTAGTCCACATATTTCATTCATCGCTGAGTAGATACAAAACTCACACACAAAAGCTATATTTATGTTTGTATATTTGTAATTATTTTCATTCAGTTATTGATTCGATATATTTTCGGTTAATATTCTGTGATTTATATAGTAATTTGAATAAATTCTGCATATATTGTAAGCTCTGACATCAAAATTGATTTTAATTTTAAAATAGCAAAACCTTTTTAAATTAATTTTATAATACGTTGGTTCCGTTTTATTTTTTATTACGTTTCAAAATGTGCAATCTAGTTTCCTTGACAACAACTTTGCTGGAGTACTTTAAAAAATTATAACTTTCGAACAGAACATCCTACAGACTTGAAAGTTGTTTCTTTAAAATTGTAATTTTTCAAACAAGCATTCAGTAAATTTCAAATCTTTATGCATCTTTAAGTTACTTAACCGTTCTCATTTCCGAATTTTTGGTAGAACGATAGAATAAAAATTGATACATGCGATATTTCAAATTACAGAAGTAGTTTCCATGACGACGCAGGAAAAAGATAAATATATTTAGGTTAAGCTGTTGCCATTCAATGTTTTTACCCGTAAAAATGAAAAACCTTCTTTTTTCGGTTTGTTTTTGTGCAACTTTCTGGAATTAAAGCGTTCTAAAATTCAACCTATGTTCCTTGTGTTCTATGCTTGTGCCAACTTTAACCATAAACTGTTACGCCCATAGAGTAAGTTATGCCGTTTTTTTTGGCAACAAAACAACAAACTTTAACTTTTTCAATTATATAAGATAAGATAGTTGGTGATTTCAATAATTGTTCCACAACCAATGTCTCATAGCTTTTCATGAAAATATTGTTTTTTTACAGGGATATTAAAAAATACACCTCTAAAAACCACTTCTAATTATTTAAAAAAAATTCGAAAAAAATCATATTTTTTTTATCATAGTTGTTTTATTTCTTTAAAAAATATCATTTAGTGGAGTTGTATATTGACTTCTGTAGAATGAAAAAAAAAACAAATTTCAATGACTTTCGCAGCATGGTAATTAAATTATTTAATACTTTTAGTTTATTTAAAAAAAATGCTTCAATTTATTTCCAAAGAAACTATCAATATTTATAGAATTATAATTTAACTCGTTTATATTTATCGCTAGGAGAGGGTTCCGTCACTTTTTTGGACACTGGTCTCACTATTTTTTAATTTTTGGTTTATATAAAATTTAATGAAGAGAACATGTGATAACTTTTTTTAAATCCAAGATAAATTCGATAACTTCGTTGTCTGAGTTTTTTTTTTTTTTTTTTTCAAATAGCAAAAGCAACACGTGAAAAACAATCTTATTCAAAATCAAAACTGGCACATTTCACGGGGCCACTGTAAAATTTAATTCTCAGTCTTATTTAGGTCTTATTACAGAAATGGTTTATAATTTTCAGGATTTTTTTTATTTATATATTAAAAATAGAATTTCATTGATTTATACCCAGGGCCCGATTCAGACATTGCAGCAAGAGAAGCCCGCGTTTAAAGAGGGCCCCGTTGCTCTCAAATAGACCTTGGGGAACATCAAATCGAACTTCTGCACGCACTAATATATTTATTTACCACTTATCGGCATAAAAATGAAAGACGTTAAAATAATATATTAAAACATATTAATAAGTAACGTGCATTCCTAATATTCTGTATGTATTTTAATTTTTTTCCAAAATTCGAACACATTTAACTAAACAACTGGCAATTTTGTTTACTGAAGTTTGTAATGCAATTTTTTGAAAGTAAATTTAGTAGCAAACTACTTTGGAGTGTTAAGTATTTATATAAAATAAGTGATTTGGGGAACCGTCAAAAATGCAAAGTTTAAGCTTGGGCTTCACGGGCCTATTCGGTAATCAGGCCCTAGGGCCTGGATCTCTTAACGACTCTTGTTACTCACGATTCACGATCCGCGCCACTGTTTTAAATGCCTTGAAACTGCCGAATCTATTCCTTTTAAGACACCCCCTTTCTTTTGCACAGCGACCTCTCTCTTGGAAGCCAAGCATTGATAACACGTCTTAAAAGCCGTTGTTTTTCCGGGTTTATAAAAAACCAGAAGCTGTCATTTCTGTTACTTCGAAGCTCACGAACCTCCTATGGGTCCAAGGTCATTAAAAAGAAAGCATGGCTGTGACTCAGCCCTGTATGATGTCACAGTTTACCTTCTCGGGTTTCTTTTTCGGGATCCATTTGGAAAGCAAAGCGGGAAGTCTGGTTTGTTTGACCCGATTTAAAACACAGGACCGATTGGCACTGAGGACATTATTGACCACTACCAATGCAGGATGTGATATCTGAAGCGCAAAATGATATCTTCACAAAAGTCTAATGAACCCGATGTTGTTAAACACGATGGAATAAACTTGGGGATTGCTACAATTTGCAAAGTGTTCTTTTTATCCATTATGGATGTGCAATTTAAACAGCTAATGTAGGACACATTGGTGGAATTGATTGTTAAACCTTAATTGTTTTCTAGCAATTCATTCCCATATATTGTAACATTGTAGGTGGTCGGATAATGAACCCTGTGAACGAATTTAATTTCAAATTACATTTCTGATGAATAACCTAGATTAATCTCGTATTGAAATTATAATGAATAAACGGAAATACGGGTACTGGGGACATTATTATAATTTTGGATTGGTCATAATAATTAAATTTTTAAATTAAAAGATAAATAAAGGGTGTCGTAACATATTGACTTAGTTTCTATCCGTAACCTTTAAGTTATTTAAAAAAAATCTTGCTTTTCTACTTGCTTCATTGTTTACATGTTAATTTCCGGTATATGTAAAACACATTTTAATGTTATATATAGTATTTTCTTTATAAAGTTAACAGGATTTAAGTTTTTGTTATTTAAAAAAAATAAAGTTATCTTCAAAACTATCTATGAATTTAAATAGTTGAATATGGGCCCCTCTAATCCTCTTTTCCTCGAGAGTATACATGTTTAAAGATATAAGCCCTGTCGCTATAGTTCATTCCCGTAGTACCTTGAGCCCAGTACTGAACCCGTTCCGACAGATCTACTTCTTTTTTAAAATAAGTTTACCAAAATAGTATATTGCATACTCAACATGCAGCCGAACCAACCCCATATATTCAAGGGCAATATTACACCTTTAGAATTGGATGATACATTCCTTTTAATAAATCCTAACATTCAATTCGCCTTTTTACTAGCTATCCCACATTTGATGCCCCCTTGAAAAAAAAGCAAACTGCACATGTTATATAGTTAACTTTAAAATTTATTAAATATGGACAAAAATTATTTTGGTTTATATATTGCCTCTCTCTCCACATCTCTTTACAACATTTCATGTATTTTTGCTTCAAACAATTGATGATTAAAGCCAGTCCGTCCCTATTAAGTATACGATGGGAGAGACGAATGACATAATTTTGCCGACTAAAATCGTAATTGTAATTTTTGGAAAGTTATTAATTTTTAAAACAGGTGTTCAAATTCATTTAAAAATTACAATTAAATTATCTTTAACCTACTTTTAATGTATTATTTTTACTGAGCGCGGAGCCCCTTCAACGCGCGAGGCCCTGTTCGGTGACACGCGCAGCACACCCCTAAAGGCGGCACTGTGCAAAACCTGACATCTATTGATATTGAAGGACATACCCTAATGAACAGTCCATTCTGAAATATGGGTTAATGATTAAACATTGAAGTAATATGATATAAGGCTTAATAACTAACAATTAATTATAAAGAGATTTTATAATAAAATTATGATATAAAAAATTTCGTGTAGTTTTTATTTGCAAATATGGTCGTACATCTCCCCTTTGCCGGCGTGGTGTGAGTAAATGTCACTGGGAGATTGATTTAAAATTATGTCAATATATTTAGAAAACATAATAATTTTTTTAATTTTTGCACTCTTAAATTTTTTATATTGTTAAATAGTGATAATATTTGTAAATAGTGTATCTCCCCCAGATTTTGTTTAAAATATGGTAAACATAATTTGTAATTATAATTTCATGCTGTGAATTATCGTATTATTTCTCCCTCTGATTTTGATTTAAATGTGATGAACATAGTCTGTAATCATAACTTACATGTAATTTAAAACCATCACCTTTTTTAGTAATTTAAGATAACGAAATTAACCCTCTGTGCAGCTCTAGTGCGCGACGTTAATTAACCAAACCAAACTAAAACCCTCCACATCACCCAATTTGATAAATTTGGAGAGCTGAATAAGGTCCCTTCTCTCTAATCCTTCTCTTAGACTCTTTAACATTCTAAGCGTGTCACCATATTAGGTCGCAATTAATTCAGGGATGATTCATAAACAATTTACTAACTTCAATAAACACACAGTTCATTAAGTTAGTAAACAGTTAACATTGTTTTTGTGAAGAAGTCAAATGCGCCATTACCATTTTGGGGCACCCTACAAGTTGTCCAAACAAACCACACTTCCTAAATCTTGCAATTAGCGCTTCTTGCTTTAAAATCGCCCGGCGTGACCTTATATACTTACAGGCTCCCATCCACCCAGTGTTTATATTGACAAGTGAACTGCCCACCCGTACTTATTAGGTAACAGGTCAGCAACGGTGCGTCTAAGCCACCGCCGGAGGTATCGGCGTGAGGTCATTTCCAACAATTGGTTTGTGACGCAATCTAACGTCCGCGCCCCTGGACTCCTTTTCGTGTGTATTTCTCGTGTCATTCCACAATTTCGTAAAGTATAGTGGTAGTTATCTGCTCCAATTTCTTAAAATAATTTGAACCGGATACACTGAACTTTGCCTTCAAGGTGTCGAATTAAATATCTGTTATCGCAATTTTTGGTATACTTTTCTATTGCAATGTCTGTTCATTAGTTGCCACTATTTATAGTGAATTAATTTCTAGAAAAATAAATGTTTAGGTTTTTGATGTGCGGCTGGCTGACGCGACGTGAAAATTTACTTTCAATACCTCTACGAAGCTAAATATTTGGTTTCTAATCAGCACAAATGTAAAAATGAATTTTTGATAAACGAATTTATAAAATATTTACTTTTGTATTTCAATCTAAAATAATAATTTTTTTTTAATGATTTCTTTGAAAGTTGAATTAATTTTATAGTGTTTTTTAAACAAATCTAAACACCTCACATTCCTTCCGTAAAAAATGACTTAAAAAAAAAATACCGTTTTAATTTTATCGTTTCAATTTAAAAATGACATTTAAAAAATACAAGTTATTTTATAAATATGAGTTTAATTTGAAAACCATTTTCAAAATCTTATTGTTTAATACATTAATTAAAAATCTTGCGATAACAACAATCCCTTTCTTCGAAATCCCATTGATCAAATTCAATAATTAATTTTCATATGTTGCTGCTCTTGAAATACAAAATGTTCTAAAACTACCGGGGTTGACGAATAAGCAGAACCTTCACAATTAATACTTTTTAAAATTAAACCTGCTACCATCTAAAAATATTTACTAAAAAAAATTGTGGTTTAAAAATAAATAATAAAAAAAAAATTAGTAATTTTATCAATATCTCCATATTTCTTTAAAAACAAAATATTCAACGAAGAAATTATAAATTATTTGAGGATATTTCAGATGACTAAAATGTGACAGGCCATTTTAGAATTTATATAAAAAAGTTATGTTTTAAACAATTTAATTAAAAGAATTATATATATAATCAAGCGACCCGGTCGGGTTTGCAACGCTAAGCCAAAATTTTATATTTTACTATGAATATATATGAAAACACACGCATCTTTGTAAATTAAATTTTTTTAACGTTCATGACAATTATGTTCTGCAAAAAAAAAAAAAAGCATTCAAATATTCTATTGTTTGCATGAAAATCACCCCCAACCCCTCCCCCATCTTGTTTCCTGTTACACTATGGGCGCAGACCCGCCCTACTTGGCACTGTTTCCGATTACTTATTTAAATAATTTTGTTACATTTAAAAAAAAAAAAAATTCTTAAGTGAATATAAAAAGTCTCACGATTACAACATTCCCTTTGTAAGAAATCCCAATTACCTTCTTTACGACAATTTCTATACTTATCACCAAATAGTGCGAAATACTCAAATTTTATTTAGCTAAAGATAGCCAAATAAGCGCAAGGTAATTCGAAAATGCAACCCGGATTCACGTTCAGTGACGTAGTGAAACGTAATGCGCGCGGGCGTCATGGATGATCGCCAAGGCAGCTTTTGGCAACTGAGCTCGAGAGATAGAGATGTTTTGTTGCTCATCGTCGTCTCGCCGCTGAATTAATTGCGTAATCGATGACTCGTTCATTCTTCAATCAACCTGATGGCAACTAGGACAATTTTAGGCAAACAAATAACAGTTATTTCTTGGTAACATGACAGCAGAGAATGCGGTTTGGTCGCCGTAAATATCTTTCGATGTTCTGTTACCGCATTTCCATAGCTCCTGATGTAAGTAATGTTATTTTAAATTCTTGCGATTGCTTATTAAAAAAAAATGTACGTTTTGTTTTCGCCTTATATGTTTATAAGAAACAATCGTTTGAATTGTTTGTGTGTGTTTGACAATTTATCTTTCATCGAATTCTTGTGCGATTCATCATTGGCGATCATATTTTCAAATTTATTTTGTAAGATGACTGTTCTTTTGCATAATTTTTTTTTTAGTAAATACACTAGTAAATTTTTTTATTGTGTCAATGAATTGTAGTGTTTATATTTTCTATGTATTTTATATGTTTGAAAAATACGTTATAATTCTTGATAACTAACAAACATTTATAGAAATGAATTATAATCTGGGATTTAAAATAAGGTCTGTGAGTAAACAGTTTAACAAACCAGAGCATTTTTGATCTTCAAATGTACTTTATCATGATTCTTGATAAAATATGATATTTTTTTATCCTTCTATTATTTTACCTATATGAAGTATTAGAAGAGTTACTTTTAAAATGTATTAATATTTTGAACTTATTTGTTTAGTTACACTGCCTATTCAAGAAAATTTAAAATTAACTAGTGGATACAACTATGGCTACATTCTTATTTAGAATGATAATTCATATTAGTGATTCATATTAGTGTTTGGTTGGATTTGATAACTTATAAAGTTGTATATTAAGTACAATAAAATCGATTGATAGTCATATGCTAATTATAGAAATAAATCATATACTAGTTATAATTTATGTGTAAAATAAATTAGTACATGTCTTATGCTTGTACAAAGACAAGTTTTGAATATTGTATTATAAACTAAAAGTGTATGTAGGTCTTTTGAAGATTGAAAACGAAAATCAAATCATCGTCAATTATTACTGTTAAGAAAAAATTAATCAAGCTTTTGTTGTGATGGCTAACTATCTTTTCATTACTATTTGAGTAAAACTAATAAGTTGATGTAAAATTTCCCTGTTCAATATTAACAATGGCAATAACTTACAATGTTAATCTTTATGCATTGTAGATTTTAGAAATGTTTCAAAAATAGCAATTTTATTTTCATAAATGCATTTTTAATTTTAATGCCAAAATGTTATTTACAAATGTTTTTTTTTTCAGAAGCAATAAATTTTCCCTGGCATCATGTCGAGGGGCAATAGACCACCTCCCAAAGGTAATTGATTATTAATCCAGTGTTCACTCTAGAAATAAAAAAGGGCAGGGCGCTGTTGGCTGTAAAAGGGCACCCCGTTTTTGAAAAGGCACTTCTTGTTTTTAAAAGGGCACTTTTTTTTAAAAAAGTTTGAGATGGGCGTGGCCACCCGTTGATATATCGGTTCCGTCACCAAACAAAAAAAGTTCCAATTTGTTGATTGATATTGCACTAGAGCTGCATATTGGGCTATTGGTGACGATTCGGGGCTTATTTTGTAGGAAAGACTCGTACAAAATTGATGTCTCTTTATGAAGATACTATTTAAAATCCAAAAATTTGACACTTAAAAATTAATGTTTTCGCTATAACCAAATCTGGTAGCCCTAATCAGATCAGTTGCAAAATTGCTGAAAAGTCTACTTAAATATAAAACGCCTAATATGGCAACCAAACCCTTCACTTTAAAAAAAAACATAGCATTTTCACATGCGGGTACAGACAACCCAATAGGATTCGTAGAATGCCCCGTGCTCGAAATAACCACGGAATCAGAATCATCGCGATTGTACAACACGCGTAGTTAAAAGGAGTTTGTTTTTCTACTGTCATAATCCACTTAATTCCAATTTACACACACATTATTTTTAATCGATGCATTTTTTTAAAGACTCGTAAGGAAGCAAGGACGCTTGTGCTTGACTGAAAAGGGCAAAAGGGGCGGCATTTTTGAAAAAAGGGGCATGAGGGCGCTATCGAAATGAAAAAAGGGCGGGCAGGGCGGACCGCCCTTCAAAAAACGCCTAGAGTGAACACTGATTAATCAAACATTTTTAATTATTATTTTCCATCTCGTTTTATACATTACGAATGACATTTTTAATTTATTGTAATAATCTTGCCTATTCCTCTTATCTTTATCAATCTGTAATAGACATAATTTGCTTTATACTTAATCTAATCAGCTGCTTTGTGTCATCTAAGGACATGCTTGTGCAGATTGACTGTACAATGTACATATTTTGACAATTTTGCACAATTGTATGATTTGTTGAGAATTGCACTAATTTCAATTATATTTTTAAAATCTTTTTCTAAACTTGCTATTTTGTCTTACAAAAAGCAATCAATGAATCATAAAATTAATATAACCCTTTCTGAAAACAGAAAACATTTTGCCTACCACCAACAGAAAACCCCTCACCATAATTTTGTTCGTCTGGTGGCTGCCATAGAAGCAGACAATTTTACTCAATTCTGAAGGGGAAATGTGAATGGGATGGATTAGTAAGAAATCTAAATTTGAATTTTCATCTTATTGAGGCACTGCTGCATTCCCAAAATTTAGTTAAATTGTTCGTTTCTATAGCAGCTGACAGACTGGTGCAGGATTTTCTTCTGTCACCAGGATAGTAGCTGTTAAATTTTGTTTGTTGAAAATGCTTCTTAACCTTTTTTCTTTTAAAATGACATGCTTTTAAAAATGTATATGTATGTAATATATTTTCCTTAAATTACCTTATTTAGAATGTTCTTAACTTACCATACCTTTTAACCATTATAGCTTAATTGTTATGTAAAAATCTTTCCTCTTGTCTATAAAACTCTTTTTAACATCCCACGTACATTGTCTATCAGATTCGTGTTTCTTTCTTTAGTGAAATAGAGTTCCCATAAAATTATGTTGCCGACTTAAATTTCAATCTTTATTCAGTCCTAACGCGAACATTCCTCGAATATTTGGCATGACTTTCACACAGGAACAATTTAGGTTTTTTTGTGAATATCCACATGAAAAGTCCCTGAGCCAAACCATTTCGGACCAATGACTGACGTTCCTGACTCAATCTAATTGAAAATAATCCCTTTAAATATGAAAAGTCCCTATGAGAGGACACATTCTTATTCTTAATGTAAACCTAATGCTGTAATGAAACTTCTCTCAACTCTGGAGGAATAAATGTTTTAAACCTAACTTGTCAGCCATTATTGTTGTAATTTTTATGACTGATCCCCTAAAAGACTACCTACTATTATAGAATCACTACATATAAGAAACAAAACATCATTAAAAGATAAGTTGAAAGTATGTAAGAAACAAATTTTATAATTAACCTATATAGTGACATCAATTAAACTTATGTGTTTGGATTTTATTTTTGTGTTATTATCATATATCTTTAATAGATATTGTTTGGATATTGTCTTCCTATGCTAGTCATGTTAAAATTGCAGTTTTAATTTTGCATAATTCATATGTTTTTAATTTTGGGAATATGAACAATTTATGTCACACAATAACCATTTGTAGTAGAATTGTTAAGAGCGAATCAGTGTTTGCTACTTATTTATTTAATACAGAAAAACGAAGTTCTTTTGAGCATCAAATTTCGTAAACAATGTAACTTTATTTTCACCACATTTAGTGTTAATTAACATAATTAAAAGTTTGACATATATATGATATTTCTGTGATATTTGATTTCAGTATTTTGAATCATGTATTTATTGGCCTGATCATATATTTATTGGCATGAACATTTTTTCTAACTATATAAAAGATCAAATATGAGCTAAAGTATACTATGAATTTAATTCAATCTTCAGAAAAGAGCTATCTTTATTCTTAATTTGTCCTTTATTGGTTATATATATTTGTCCTTTATTGGTTATATATTGATCGTTTATTTTGCTTTGTTTGAATATTATTTTTTGTTTAATACAGGATTATAATACATCATTAATGTCATATTTACTACACAAAAATTTAATATGTAAAAAAAAGACTCATTTTATTTTGCATAAGTATTGACAAGTCACATGCAATATTGGAAAGTTTATATTTTAGAAATTAGCTAGATTTCTATACATTGGATATCTGGTGAGTTAAATAAAGTGTTAATACAACTTTTGTTACTACTTTTAGTTGTTTTTCCCCATTAAATATTGTAAGTGCTGCTGTTTTAAAGTAAAAAATATAAGTTTCTATGTGAAGTTGTATGTATACAACTTCAGATGGAAGTTGTGTGAAGCAGATAGTTTTTTTCCGCAAACTAAATTTAATTGTAACTTCCATGATGCAGATATGTATTGGTTTGCTCATGGTGGACCCGAAAGTGAAAAAGCCCTCCTCCAAAGAAATTCTGCTCTTGACGGAGAAGAAGAAGCTCATGCTTCGAACTCCCCAACTTGGAACTCAACAACAGAGCGCAGAGCTTCTCCCGACGAACAGAGAGCAGCACAAAATGGTAATGTCATTCTTTATCATATTGGTGATATTACAGTTACCTTCCAATGTCATTAGTTTATATTCATAGGTAAGCTCAATTAGTTATTGTGCTTACCTAAATGTAATATATATATTATTGAAATTTGTGTCGTATTTTGACTTTTTTTTGTATAATATGATTGTGAAGTTAGATGTTGTATGTGATGTCCTGCCAATATAGCCTATTAAATTACCACATATATGGCAGTGTAGTAATTAGTATAAATGTTTGCAGTTAAAAAAATATGTATTTTTATTAAGTATAGTTTCCATTGGGGATATGTATTTGAAATGGTTATCATTAAAAAAAATCAGTCTACAAGGTAGCATTGCTACTCATAGTGGCAAGGTCAATGTAGCATTGCAGAGGTTTTCAACCTATGGTCTGTTGTGCTAATTCAATTCAAAAGAGGTACATATGTATTATAGGACACATTTTGGGCGAGGTTTTATTTAGCAATTTTGTTTGGTTTTATGCAGTTTCTGCGCTTAAGACTGTTGGTCTATAATTAAACATCAGTCTATAATTAAATACTGCTATAACACTTATTATAAAATTTTATCTGTGCAAATTGAAATACTGCTTTGGCGACCAGTTTAGTCGCCAAGAAAGAAAACACTGCACACGCTTTAGTGTCCTATACTACAACTGTTCCTCAAAATACTTTTTTGCCCTTTTCTAACAAAATAGCCATTATTTGAGATGTTTATTTAATAAAAATTTATTAGATATATATAGTAACACAATTTTATATTTTATAAAAAATGTAATTCATTTTACATGCAAATTGACCAATTGTATTACACACTGCCTAATTGTATCGCACATGATTGAAGTACTAAAAATATTCAGGGCGTTAAAAAGGTGTGCAAGTTAGACCCGGATTCCCATCCTATGTCTTAAATACAGTACCAACAGTAATCCCAAAATAGGATTTATTATGCTGTTAAATATGTTATTAATAACTTACAATATCCCATTCTTATTGTTTTTATGGACAAAATAATTTGTATGTTGGCCAACATCTTCGAACTGAACTTAAAAAAAAAGTTCCCTTTGTTACAGAACTTGCTTTCTACAAGAATTAAATTAAATAATTTATTTTTATATTCAATAATCTGTATTGTAAATTTTTGTATAACTCACAATATATTTATTTTAATTGATATATGCATTTCCAGTAACAGATGGAGGAAGCTATTCTTCAGGTCCCCCCTCACTCGAGCGAGACGACAGATTACGAAATTCTGACAAAAGGATAGCTGTGGAAGAACGAAGAAAGCAGCTTTGGGAAGCAGAGCAGGTACATAGTATAATTGTTTGAATTTGTCATTGCGTTTTTAGTGAAATATATTTACGGAGTTCGTAATGTTTTCATAAAGTTAATTCAAATTTTGCAATGTTCTTTTTTTTGGTTTATGTTAATGATAAATAGTTATTTTCAACTTTGTAAGTTAAATCAAATTTTTTATACTAGTTTTTATTTGAAATACAAATTTCTAGTGGTTGTGGAGTGAGGAGCATTTTGTAAATTCTTGTTTTTAAAATCTTACAAATATAAAGGTTGAAATTTATTGTTTAATATTCATTTTACTTGGGTTCATTTATTTGTATTGTTTATTCCCCTGCTCCCCCTCAAAGATATGTTTTTTTAAATTACAGTTTCTTAATATTTTAAGATAAATTGACAAATTAATACAGTTAAAAGATCAAACAACTTTTTGAATTAATTTCTTATTAAAATTTCATTTCAGTACCTTATAAATTCTTAAATCTCTGATAAAAATACAGGACATTAAATTTTTTGTTTATACTTTTAAGCTTGGGCCAAACCATTTTAATATTAATTTCTGTATAAATAGAAAATTTAATTATAAATTTGTTTCAAAGATCATGCTTTGATGTATATTGTTAACCAGATTTATTATTATTATTTGGTGCCACAAATATTATTTGTGGTATTTGATGTATTTCATTTGACTGAAAGAAAAAAATAATGTTTAGTTTCGCCACAATTCGTGTATTTTGTCATATTAGATGATGTTAGTACTTATGAAAATTTATAATTAATTACAATACTAGTTCAACTTTATCCTTAATTCGACTCAATAAAAAAAATCAAGGAATTTTAAAATATAATTTTTAAAAAAAATTGAATGAATTATATTTTTAATAGTTTTATTTAAAGAGTTTTAGTTTCAATTCAACTGTTTAAGTTCAACTATTTAAGTTAACTATTTAAAGTTCAATTCAACTGTTACAGGAGAGAAATGATGCTGTCCTAAGGAAACACATGGAGAGGGAGGCTGCATTAGAAGCTCGTCGCAATGCATCCAGAAGCAACATTGCATTTGCATTTGGGAGTTCCATACCCAGGAATGTCGAGACCTTGCAAGGAAATGAAGGAGGAGACAGTGACATCATGAGTCGGTCTTTCACAAGCGGTTCATCACATAGAGGTATGCGTTTCGTAACCTTTATATTTCTTATGGAAACCCATTTCAGATTTGTTTAGATGTTTTGGGTGCTAATATCCATGTATTAAAATATTTATTAAAATTCTAAAAAGAACCGGTTTAAAATTTAATAATTTTAAAATAAATATATAAATATTTAATAATTAATTAAATACATAAGGTCTGCATAATCTTATGAATTAAGCTTTTTTTTGTTAATTCTGAAGTAAAACTCTGGTATATTAGTGTTTGGAAAAAAATTCATTTAACTGAGTAATTACTTTGGGTATTAAATGGCTATTGCCCGAAATTACTTTGAATACATAACAAATTTCAGTCGGGCAGTATTTTTTCCCACTTGCATGCAATGAAAGAAGCACATATTAAATTTAACAATATTTATTTAAAAACAAAATGATCAAATAATATTATAATTATAAGATTTTTATTTATCCAAGACTTTAAATCTTACATTTTCGACTTCTTTCAATTTAATAGTGTTTATTTATTCATTGGGGTAATCAAGATATTTATACAAAAAATTGGAGGGCAGAATGAAAGGTGATATTTTCAGGTGCATGTCATTGTAACTATTAAGATTTGGAGATTTTGCCTTCTTGTCTGGTATAATTATTTAATCCAAAAATAAAATATCCACCTTTAATCAAAAGTCCTCTATAGTCTAGTAGTGTATTAGACAATCCTTCCTATAAAGAAATTTCTAAGTCATCGTCTTTAAAATCATGTCTTTTCAATTATATTCCTTTCAGATTCATTACTTAAACCATCAATATATTCCTTTGGTGAGTAAATAATACTTTGATGACTATTTTACAGAAGAAACCCACAATTCTTACCACGACAGACGATCTATTTCACCCCTTAATTATAATGGCCACATCCCATTGGTCCATGACAAAAGTGATCTGTCCAATCCATCGCAATCATGCACAACTTCTTATTCAGAAAGAAGGGTTATATCCCCACCTAGCTGGCTATTTGGCTCTGGTGCTCTTATTGGTGAGTAGGGAAGTGGAGTTTTGTGGTGCGAGCATGTCCTGTGTCTGGAATCTCTGTCTCTTCTCTCCAATTCTCTGCAACCCTACTGACATTTCCTACTCTTTTCATTTATTTGCATGGTGTGAGGTTGATGGCTCATTCAAATACTTTTTCTCTACTAAACTAACCCTAAATGAATTTTTTCACATTGCCGACTATCTGGTTATTGTCTTGTAGAGTAAACATTTTCTGTTTTGTGCAAGTTTACCATGTGCTTTGATTCCGGTTGCATTGGGATAAACAAATAAAAATATCGGAAACTGATCAGTGTTAAGTTAAATTTTTTCTTGTTTGTTTGTAATTTGGGTTTATTTTCTTTTATAAGGTGTTTTTGTGCTATGAAAGTCCTTTTAAAATAATATTTTAATTTTCTGCTTGTAAGAAAATATTTTCTTTTTATGAAGAATTATTTAACTTTTTACTTATGAGATTTTTCAAAATTCTTTTTTGCCTGTATGAGAATTAAGCAATACAAATACAACGTAAAAATACGCAATTAAAATACATCAAAATCGGGTCATGTTTCGAGAGATACATCTCCCTTCATCAGCAGAAATGAAAAACACAAACAGTCTTATGTGCATAGCAGAATGAAAATAAATCCAGAAATGAAAATTGTTGTATTTCTTATTCTTAACATAACATCCTTATGACGATTTTTTTTCTTATACTGTATGAGAATTATTCATATAATTGAAAAACTAGGATTTAAGAAAACTTTCTCCATGTTTATGTTATAATATGCTTGTGATCATCACAACAAAGAGTTGTAAAATGTGTTACAGTCGAACCTTGTTAACCTGGAATTTTGCTTAACACAAAATGAATGTAGGTTTCCCCCTAGTCAATGCTACTAAGTGAGGTTAAATATTTGTTTAATACAAAATCATGGACTTTGGCACTCTATTGATGCAATCTTAACTGTAACCGTTTCAGGGGAGGACGTTATGTCGAGAAGTATGACTGCCTCTTCCGCTCCAAGGGGTCGCCGCAAGAACGACTTGATGCCAACTGTCCCCTACGAACGTAATCCCACTCCCCGAGCAGCCACGTCTTCTTCTTCCAGGAAAAGGTCGGTGAGCATGACTCGCTTGGATCAGTTGGCCCTCCCAAGAAAACACTATTTGGAGGCCAATAAAGCCAGCAGTAGCGCTAGCAGTGCAAATTCAAGTAAGTACAACAATTTCAAGTAAATTGAATAAACAGGGGATTAAGAAGATAGAGCTGATAGTCATAATTTTTTAAATATAATATTTTACATTTCGCCATTGTGATTAATCTTGGTAGTTGGTAGTCTTCTTGTAGAGTGGATTTTTGGCATATCAAGAGTTCTTCTGTACTTTCGACTAATTGTCAAATCGATTATTCGTCAAATCGAAAATTGAAATCTCGATGATTTTTTAATTCCGGAAATTCGATATATATTGAATCATCAATCAAGCCTAATAGTCAGTGCTACAATAACCAAAGTGAGAAAAAGAACTAATAAGCATTTAATATTTAAATGTAGGAATTAATAGTGTAAAACATATTTATCAAAATTTGTTGTTTCATGTCGTTGGGAGGAAAAATGAACTGCATATTAAAATAAAATTATTGCCATCATGATATGGATATGTTTAAAATTATAAAACTATATTTAAAAACATTTTCTCTTTTAAGAAAACTTTACAGAAAAACTTATTAAATAATCTTTTTACAATATTATGGTAACTGTAATAAACTATTTTGTTCATTTATTTTAAGACCTATGGTTTAAAATTGGGAGAAAAATATTTAATTTTAAAACTACTTATAAATATTATTTATAAAAGTATTTAGGAATTTTGTGCTACAAATTTAAAGTGTACATGTTCTTTAATTTAGGTATGCTTAAGGATAATGTTCGTTCACCAACAAGACCTCTGTCTTCAGCCTCTGAGAATTCTGGTGGTTCAGGTCGAATTTCCAGCTCTGTAACCCGCCGCATACGTTCAACTCCTAGAAAACCCAGGCCTGTTTCCATTGCTGGCACTCTGCCTGAGCAGAGGCAGGTTAACAGCACTAAGCCTTTTGAAGTAAAAGTGTCCCCAGTGAAGAAGAGTCATACACCAAGCAAGCAATCGACAGGTGTGTAAAAGAAAAATCTTAATCTTTAAAATTATTTTCATGTTTATAGAATTATGCTTGTTGAATTATTATTATTATTTTTGAATATGTAAGAAATAAAATTAAAAGTGAAAAATTTGGAAACTTGTTAGTTGTAAGGTATGGGGAAAAGAGTAGAGTTCAAAACCAGATGCCCTGATCCAGTAACATTATTAAATTGATACTAATTATGTTAAAGTGATGCAAAAATTTTATTAATAATAAAAATACATGTATGTGTAATTATATTTTTCTCATTAAGGTATTATAAATATTTGTTCTTTTACTTGTTTTTTGAAAAAAACTAATATTTTATATTTAATTTTTTGGCACTTCATCTTTGCAGTTAATTTTTATTTGTGCCATGTTCACTATGCTAGGAACAATAGATAAATTAAAATACAACAATATGTCAAGGGCAATTTAGCAGTCCGAAGAATTGAGTTAGTTGTGATTTTTTTTTTGTATTATGTCTTTAAATTGGTACAAGTACATCAACAACGTAAAAAGCAACACATTTAAAATTTCCATAACTCCTAGGGGAATCAGCTTATGGGGATAAATGACCTACTATAGAGGAAATTGGTATGCATCAACCAGGCCGATTGTTAACACACATTCCACCCTTTGACCTTTGTATCACACAGAAAGAATGTCACCCTTGACTGAAGTATGTGTTTCCTCCCCCATAACTCCACTGAAATTCAGCCTATGGACCTACCATCGTATAAAGGAAGATGGGCCATATTAACCAGGTTGACCATTTGTCCACTCCCTGACCTTTATATCACGTGACCCACTTTTTCCACTTAAAAGTATTCCAAGAACCAAACCTTACAGTACAGTACGGACTGAGCCTACTCGATTTTTTGTCATTTTATTTTAGCTGTTTAAATTTGATATGACCTTTTAATTTTTTTCCAGTTTACTGAAACATTTTTTTATATCAAACTATATGCTTGGTATAATAATCTCTTAAATTTGTGCTTCAATGTTTCAACCAATTTTCTTTTGCAGCTGCTCATTCTATCGCTAAAAGCTCTTCTCCAAAATCTGTGGAAAAAGTAAAGCAGACACCACGCCTTTCCACCCCTCCAAAACTCAGCACACCCAAGCCTTCTACTCCCAGAACTGCTGCCCACAAACCTTCCACCCCCAAGACTCCCAAACAAACCGACGTCAAACAAACAGCAGCAAAGCAAGCTCCGAAGACCCCAACTCCTAAAGCGAAGGACAAGAAGCCGTTGTCTGCTAAAAAGAAACTGGATGTTGTGACTGCTTCTCCCCTGACTGGAGAAGTGAGGAGCCAGTCTGATGACACACAAAAAGTAATTTATATATATATTTCATTAAGGCATCTATTTTAGTATTTTCTAATTGAAACAAATTTTTGATTCTTGGGATAAAATGCAGGTGATTAGGAAGCAATGGACAATTCTCACATTTAAAAAAAAAAAAAAAATTCTATTCAGACAACCGAAAAAGAGTCATCCATCGCAAAATTTTCACTTTCCGATTCGTATTTATTTTTTTATACGACTTCAAAGTTGGTCTTTTTTAAAGGGCGCGAAATCAGGCCAAAAGCGCGCGAAGGGGCTGTGACGTACCAATACCCTAAACACCCGCGGCGAAGGAGAAACCGAGACACCTGGTACCATAATCTTCGCTAGGTCTCGGGCGGAAGAAGCGAACCACACCGTCGCGAATTTGCATCATATCTTCCCTTATAGTCCAAAAACTTTGTAGAGATATTGGCTCAATAAAGACAAGTTGTAGTGATTATGTACAAATAAATATAATATAACGGAAACAATTTATCCTTGCAATTAGGGAGCCAAACATTCAAAACGTGTTTTGTCACATAAGGCGATTCGTGGGGAAACGCCAGATAAGTTTTTCTAAATGCATTTATTGGTTCTTGAATATATTTAAATCTTCAGAAAAAAATCCATTTTGACAAAATTTGTTTCAGTTGAATAAAATAGGTTAGTTCTGTAAAAAATTTGAAGGCGAATTCGGGGGTGTAATAATTTCATTTTCGAATATTTTGGACAAAACTTGAATGGTTACTAATTAATTTTGCATCACCAACTCGAAAAGTTCCAAACAAAGCCCCACAGTTGCAAATACTTGAAATATTCTTATCCTGATGAACTTACTCTAGTATAACAACTAGTAATGTATCAGTGACTGACTGATATAAGTATTCGGATAACTGCGTCAGAAAATGCTTACATTAAAGAATGATTCTGAACAGCAGTCATGCACCCACGCAGCCGATTATTTATTCTATTTGCAAACCAAGATCAAAATTCGCAATTGATTCAAAAGTCAAGTATTAAAAGTTATCTCTTAAATACAGGAAAAAATCCAACTACATGTAAATTATGCAGCAAACAATTTGGAAATAAGTCAAAGCTCACTTGTTAATTCATGAAGGAAAAAAGCTGCACAAATGTGAAGTATGCAGTAAAAAATTTACTCTTTGGGATCCTATCTCAAGCGCCACCTTTTTGTGCATACAGGTGAAAAACCACACTCGTGAAGTATGCAACAAACATTTTACTAGTAGATTCAAACTCAAGCAGCACTTTCTCTTGCATACAGGAGAAAAACCACACTCGTGCGAAGTATGCAACAAACAATTTGGAAATAAGTCGAATCTCAAAGCTCACTTGTTAATTCATGCAGGAAAAGAACTGCATAAATGTCAAGTGTGCAACAAGCAATTTACTCGTGGCTCTGATCTCATGCGGCACCTGTTCTTACATACTGGGGAAAAGCAGCACAAATGTGAAGTATGCATCAGTAAAACATTTACTCTCCTAAATCCCATCTCAAGCAGCACCTTTTTGTGCATACAGGAAAAAAGCTACATTCTTGTGAAGTATGCAACAAACAATTCACTTCTGTATTCGATCTCAAGCGCCACCTTTTTGTGCATAGAGGTGAATAACCACACTCTTATGAAGTATGCAACAAACATTTTACTCGTAGATTCACTCTCAAGCAGCACTTTCTTTTGTATACAGGAGAAAAGCCGCTCTCATGTGAAGTATGCAACAAACGATTTGCTGATGGATTCAATCTCAAGCAGCACCATAAACTTGTTGATTGATGGAAATAAGACTACCGTCAACTATTAAGCAAGTGTGTGTGGTTTATTTTTTTCAGGAAAGAAAATAAACTTCAAACACTATGCCCTCTATCAAATGCAGTAATATTGAAAATAACGTCGAACTTAAATGTTAGATGAAATATTTAAATGATAATTATAAAGTTATATTAGAAAAACATGCAAACAATATATTTTATATTTAGCATATAATATCCGAAACAAGGGAATCGAATAGGTCAAGAAAATTTTTATGTTTGGCATTCACTACAAAGGTAAAGAACATATGCAATATTAATTATTTAGTGTGTTAAATTATTTTAACTTTATGATGTCAAAATTCGCATTATTTTCAACCATCATCTCCAAATACAAGGAACGGTCATCGGAAAGTAACGAGAAGAACGCTTTATCCCAAATACGCTGATCTTCTGTGTTTTGGATATTGGTACGTCATAATCGGAGCAGCCAATAGCGGAGCGATTCGAGAAGGAGTCAAATTTTGCGATTTTCCTTTCGTTATACTTAACAAAGTAATTTTTTTTGGTGATTATCGTGTGGATATTTGAAATCAGCATGGTTTTCTCATTTAAAAAAAGTAGTTTTTACTCATTTTTAGAAAATGTGGGAATTGTCCATTCTATGTCAGCAGGTCCTGTTACAGGGTTCCCACTCACCTGGAAAACCTGGAATCGTCAGCGAAAATGATAATTTCGCAATTTTTTTTAGACATTAAATAAATTTTGGATTTGTATTAGTACCAAGTATTTTTTACCATGTTGATAAATGTTACTGTGCTGTATTACTATATAACTTATTTTAAACTTAAGGGAGGTGGACAAGTCTCTCAAATGTTACCATAGTCATACTATACCATTGATTGCATTTTAATGTAAATTTTTTCCCAAGCAGAGGGAAAGTCCACCTCTAGCTGTTGACAGTGACGTTGTTTCTGAGAATGAGAAGAACAATGCCAAGCGAATAATCTCCGAAGAGGAGGCCAAAGCTGGTCTTGCCGAGAAGCGACGTTTGGCACGTGAGCAGGCTGAAAGAGAAGCCGAGCTGGAAAGGCAGAGACAAGAACAACTTAGGTAAAGGATTAGATAAGTTTTAAATTTCAATTTATATGTAATTATTTGGGCTGATTGCAAAAATAATTTGAATTTATCAATTTTATAAACTTGTGGTAGATATCTATTGCTCATATCTTAAAAATTAAAAATCTGTAGTATTGTATTTCCTATTTATAAGAAGGTTTTATTGTAATTTTTTTTATATTAACTTTAATATAACTTTTATTATACTCATAAAGTGTGTGTTCTGTATGCACTTTTCCAATCGATGTTGGTCAAATTTTGTTCGAGCCAGTATCTATGAGATCAATCTTCATGAAATTTGACCAGCAATAAATAGCAGTTAGAAGAAAGTTTTCTAATATATTTTGTTTTGATACATAAAAATTGAACCATTATGTAATTGACTTGTCAATACTTCCAATTCTATATCACACTTTTTTTTTATTTGTCCAAGCATATTTTTTTACTCCATGCACATATAATGAATTTTATTTGAATGACGGAAATAGATCCTAAGGATTTTTTATAAAAATGTAGAGTTTTGCTACGAAAGCAGAAAATTTGAAAAACTGCCATTATTAAGTACTTTTTCATGTAATGAGGACATATACTTATTTATTTAAATGGTGAAACATTCGAATTCATCTTGTGTGAAGAATGGGTATCTTTGCTAGTTTTAAAAAAGCTAGTTAAGTTGAGTATTTCCAATAACTATCAAAAAGGATTTTAACTATAAAGTAATAGTTAAATATAACAAATGATCTTAATTGATTTTCAAGTGTATTATTTTTACTTCATGCTACCTCTATGAAATTTTTTAAAGCACTATTTTAAAATTTGTGAGATTTTCTGTTAGGCTTGAAGAGGAAGAGCGTTTGCGCAAGGAAGAGGAGGATCATAGGAAGATGGAAGAGGAGCAGATGCGCCTCCTCGAGGAGCACCGTCGTCAAGAGGAGGAGAAACTGCGGAAAGCCATTGAGGACCAGGAGCAGAAGGAAGAGGAGGAGAGAGCCAAGAAAGACGAGGAGATGCGATTGGTGTGTTGAAGACTTATTGTTACTTTTTCAGAGTAATCTTTTATGATGATTTAATATTTACAAAACTTTTTATTGGGAATATGTTAGGTTTTTGTATAAATGTATCTTTTCCCTAAGTATTACAAATATTAGTTCATCAAACTTCAATAACAGATTTATGTATGAGAATTTTTTTTAAAATTTGATTGTTTATTTTTGTGCAGTACTATCACTTAACTTATTTCAAAAGCTAAAAAAATATAAATATTACTGCAGTTGCTAAAATATAATTTTTATTGTATTAATAAAGTTATTGTTTTTATGTATAGAGTATAAGAAAACAATTTTATCTTTAATAAATGACATATTTGCGCTTTCTTTATACTTTTTTTTATCTTTGCTCAAAGCAACTAAATGTTATAAATTATATTGCATTGTTTTTTATCCATAGAAAGCTGAACAGGAGAAAAAGGCCAAAGAGGAAGCTGAAAAACAAAGAATTGAAATGGAGGAAAAACTCCGTAAGGAGGAAGAAGAACGAGCAGAGAGAAAGAAGGTACTATACATTGATTGGTTTTACATCTGCAACAGAAAATCCAATGATATTTGATTAAATCAAACATTAAATTATTTTTATCTTAATCCACATGATCTTGTACGAAATGTCTTACAAAATGTATTATTCTAAGCTAATCCTCTCTCTCTCCATTTCTATGAGTTCTGGTATCCAAAGTTTTTTTAAGCAATGCCACTGCATTTTTCTTCCTTATGGCACATTTATGAAGCAGGGCATTTGCATTTGTTTGGGATTCATTACATTATTTTGACTTGCATTAATATATTACTGGCTTTTTTACTGCAATTTTAGACCTGTATGTAATCTTTGGCTTCGTTTACAATGAAACCACTTATTATCTTTGTGTAATGAATCTTATACTCTAATTATAATTAAGATAATGTTGTGATTATTTTTACTCTTGTAAAAATGCTAGTTAATTACACACAAACACACTTTGACAATTTGTTAGGTGTCAATGTTAGTCATGTTACAATAATGGGTAATAATTTTAATTAAATAAAGGGAAATCATATAAAAATATTTTTACAAATATCTTCTAACTGCAAAACAAATATTGTTACTCAATTCAGTTTTGTGAATTTTCCTACACTATTCGTTACCATAGTAAGGCAATAGTATACAACTAATTAACAATATTTTATTATGGCAACTCAAATAAATAGTAATTACAAAGCATTGCTGTTTTTTTTTGTTTAAATGTCTCAAACTAATATCAAGTTTGATATTGTCATTTGTAAAGTATCTTCTTAGTTTACTTACCATTTTAATAATAAAAATTAGTTTATTACTCATCAATACTTGTTACAATGCTTTTCGCTGATAATGTATGATGCATTTTATAAAAAATTTAATACATCTTATCTTTTATATTTTACTCAGATTTAATAATTGACAAAAATGATTTATATTGAAACAAGACTTTCACAATAAAAATCTATAACACTACAATGCTTTGTTGCAGAGGTTGGAAAAAATAATGAGTCGAACCCGCGGAAAATCAAGTGGGATATCCCCATCTGGCAGCATGAGTGGCAGTGACCAGCTCGATTCAGGCGAAAATCCCCAAGAAGGATTTTCTAGTGGTGCCAATTCTTTGGATAGCAATGAGGCCGAGATCCCAAGCGAACAAGCCTCCGTTGATGACCCCAAGGCTGACATCTTCAGTGTGGGAGACTCGTTGGAAGCAAATCCCACGTATGAAATCGGAAGCGAGAATGAGTCCTTGAATAGCAATGATTTAATGATGCCAGTAAGTGAAACTGCATCTCAGGAAAATAGCTTGGTTATTGTTCCCGAAAAGGATCTGGCCGATCCAATAACATCCTCTACAAGTGAGGAAACTGTTACAAGCTCTCAACCTCCGGAAGGTGTCCATGACCATCAAGAATCATTGACTGTGGATGCCTCTGAAAATTCCAACAGTCACCTCGTTGAGGATACTGGAATGCAAGAAATGGTAGCAAGTATGATTGAAGAGCCTGTTTATACTCAGGAGATGGACATTAGCAATGTCCACTCTGAAGTATCCTTTCAAGAAAGTCATATCCAATTGGAAAGTGGGCAATCACATGTTGATGTAATGGATACAACGGAGATTGAAACCAACTATGGCACTCAAGGCCACTTGCTTAGTGATTCCAATTTGCCTGAAGAAGTTGAGAACCAACAGGACTTGGGAGAGTCTGACAAACTTCAAATAACATGCAATGAAACTGAAGTTGAGGTTGTTCACCAGGAAACATCCGAATTGCTGTCTCAACATGATTTAAATCCTGAGGATCCTTCAATTACTGCGCATTTTCCAGATGAAATAAACATGGAAGTATCTGCTCTTGATTCCGAAATGTTTGAAAATCAGGCACGTTCCAGCATATCATCCGACATCAAACTTCCCGACCCAATTTATGAGACATCCGAGGATGGCTCCATTTCGTCCGAAAAACACCAAACGTTCGTCATGCAGGAAGAGTTCGGTTATACAGGAAACCAGGAAAATAATGCAGATGATGTGTTTTCCCAACAAGTTATACTCCCTGATCCGGAATCTGTTCCTCAGAATGAAAACCCGTTTGAGATGAATGCTTTCAATGCGAACCAAAATCCGTTTTCAGCTGAATACTCAGTTCAAAGATCTGATATTGATTTGAATGAATCTTCAACCTTTGCCATGGATGGTAGCATGTATGAGGCCAGAGAGCCAAATGTATTCGATCAAGAGTATGAAATGGGTGAAAATCGGGAGATTGTGACGTCATCTCAAGCTTCGACGTCCAGCGTAATCGAAGCTGATGTGCATGAGAGAGCCGTTCTTGAGGAAGATCTCATTAATCACAGATCATTTGATCAATTTAACAAGGAAAATATTCCAACTGAAATTATTTCAGATATTCCTGTGTCTCAACCATCTAACCAGTCTGATGATAACCAGTCTGTTTACGATATATTTGCAAACCGTTCTTCTGATCACTTTGCTGAAGATAATATGTCAGGTGGAAACGTTCAACAGGATATTATCAACAGTTCTTTAGCAAATGATCAAGCATTTCCATTAATTCAATCTCAAGAGAACTATGATTTAAATTCGTTTCTTGGTCAAGGAGTTGTCGAAAAGCATCAAGACACAAATCCCTCCCACAAACAGCAGGAGGTGGAGGATGTCACGCTCATCAAAGACGACGGCAGCGGAGATTGCGTAGGCATTATTTCTTCCATTGATAATGACCAGATTTCTAATACTTTTTCCAAGCCTAATTTGCTTAACGAACAATTAAAAAATAATTTTGAGAGTGCTTCCATGACAGACAGTGAGGATAATAGTTCCTTGGACAGTAATTTATCTCAAGTCATGACAGTTGAGGGTAGCGAAACAGATACCGTCGGAGGCCTTAATCACGTAGAAATTTCTGAATCGATTAAAAACGGCTACAGTAATGGAGAGAAGCATAACCCATTTGATATAGGAAATATGTATAACGACTCCTTTTCTAAATCAAGTGTGAACAACTTTCATGCATCTGAGATGTTTAGCAATGGTCACAGGTGAGTTATTTGCTTCTTGATGTATTCTAAACACAAATAATAAACAGTTATGAATTATGGCTTTAATTGATCATGACCAAATTTAAAACAATATTTTCATATCTTACTATTTAAATCATTAATTTGTCAGTTATGCTAACTAGATTTGAAAATATTTTTTGAAATTTGGACATAAACTTTAAAGCCATAATTTACCAATGTTTATTAACTTACTTGGGTAATTATTTATCTTTATAATTTTATTAGCTTTATAAGTAAGATTATTATTATCGCATTATCATAATCATTGTGTTGCAAAAATGCTTTTTTCTTAAAAAATTATAAAAATAAGCATTTAATAAAAATTTTATATGTCTAGATGCGATTTTAGTTGTACACTTTTTTTTTTAATAATTGACAAATGATTTAATTATTTATGGTTTATTTTGTTTTTAGGTACATTTTCAAAGATTATTTATAAGAGTACTATACACAAACAAAATTACATATATTTTATAGAGAAAATTGGAGGCCTTTTTATATCTAGTAAATGTTTATAAAGTTAGATGACTGTTCAAATGAGTGTAGTTTCATTAAAATGGTTTCATAAAATAGTTTTTGTAAAAGCTATAACATTGTAATGTAGAATATCTTATTATTAAAATTATGAATCAATAAATTTTAAAACTAAATTTTTAAATGTTGGGGTTCGTTTTGGCATTATTATTACATTAATATAATGGAAACTGAAAAATTATGAATTGGTAAAAACCTGAAAGTATCATATGGATTAAGAATGCATTACAATTCTAATGTTTAAAATATTGTATTATATTATAATTTTTTTTTTACATATCCCCCCCCCCCCCCCCCCCCCCCCCCCCCAGTTGTTATATACTTTATAACTTTACATCTTTGGCAAATCGATGGACATAAAATTTCTTTGATAAATTGCTTTTTAGCAGTGCAAAATATTGATTCATTGTAACCATTGCATCTCAATATTTAGCTGATTTGATTGTCATTGATAAAAGTGTTAAAATGATCACGGACCATGGATATTGTAATGGGAATAAAATTTTCTGAGCTATGTCCATGATATGTTGCTCAATGTAGTTAGAAGACAATAAAACACAGACGATTCAAATAATGTTGCAAGAACTCTGCAATAGATGTAATGCTGATAGTTATTCCTTTTTCCAGGCTTGAGTCCTCCACACCTGCTGCAGAGCAGATGAGTGAGCTCACTGGCTACGTGCACCTGGGTGGCAATGGCGTTCTATCTGTTGATCACTCTAAGAACAACATTTTTGCAACGGCCGATGCCATCGACTACGGCAAAGTGTCCCCGGATCCCTTTCTGGTAAAGGGAAATTCCAATCAGATTCCAGGGAATCCTTTCCTACTGCAGGACGATCAAAAACAAGTCCTCATGGCACCAGGTGAGTTGCTTAATGGAAAGACTCGTGAATATTATGCAGGGTTCGTACTCGTACGGTCCTTACTTTAATAGTTTTGTTTCATGTTCACAAGGACCCTTATAAAGTATTTAGAAAATCTTTATTTTTGTGCAAAGGTCATTGGAAGCTTTCAAGTTACACCGAATACTCTTAGAAAGTCCTTAAAATGATTATAATTTAAATAATTTTAATAAACCTCTATAAAAAATGTTTTATCTTAATGTGCATTAAACACAACGTTGTATCTAAAGGAAACTCACATCTTCTTTGCATTCAATAGCTTTTAGCTGATTGCATCTATTTTCCTCTTTTATATTAATTAGAAAAAATATTACTAAAAAGACTATTTAAGAATTAAGAATAACTCTTCATTATAAATGTATACAATTTGTTTTGCATTAACGATAGGGTCCTTAAAACTCCTTATTTTCCGAAAATGTGTCCTTGTTACGCAATGCAGTAGCCCCTTCATATACCAACCAAATATGAGTGTCCGTTATAATGGACGGTCGTTGTAATGAGTAAAAAAATTATTTCAATAAATACTAATTAGATTAAGGAAGTATCATGTTATTAAAAACAAAACTGACAGCATTAAGCTAATTTAATTGGTTGCCATTAATTAAAAAAAACACCAAAACTTATTTTGACCAAATAGTTAATTGGATTTCAATGTAGCAACAAGATAGAATGGAATCCACAAAAATAAAACTCCTAACTGCTATTCGCGTTAATGCAATTCAATTTATAATAAAAATGAATTATTACTTGTAAATATGCATAATTTAAATAATACAATTGTATTTTTTCTCTTTAGATTTCCTTAACTGATGCCTCTCAATAAACCTATGGTACTGGAGCTCATATAAAAGCCTTCATTTTTTTTTATGGCGAACTTAATGAATCTTTAAAGTTTTTATCCTGTCTAGCACCTAGTGTTCTGACATTTTACCAAAGCTTTTCTTTGCTGCTGTTCATGTTTTGTTTATATTAGTGTTTTTGTACTAATTATATTGGGCTTCACTAGCCATCTTGTGATAAAAGTATTTTCCTATATGTATCAGTTTAGTTTCCTCTAAAAAAAGGCAGCTACGTTCTGCACTGTAAACAGCTACACAAGTCAGGATATGTCTTAGGTTTTTGTACGTTATCTGACCTGGTGTTTTCTCTGAATATGCATTCTATAAGATATGTAAAGGATTGTTTTCAAATAAAGTTCTTTGGAGTGAATTAATATTAATTTATTTGGTAGAAAAGGGTTCAATAAACAAATTTATATTTTTACACATTTTCAACTTTGATGCTTGTTTATCAGCATTAAGTTCCATATGAATATTCCCACTCTTTTAAATATATTTCTAGTCAAGTAATTTACTACCTAATGATCTTTTGTCCCTTTTCCAGAATTTAAGCAACTCCGTTTATTTATAAATATTTAAATTACATAACGGTGAGGAAAACTAAAAAATATATATACTTTACACTGTAACAGCTATTTGTATTTTGGTACCTAAATTTCCATTCTCTTGATAATATTCAAACAATTCAAGCTTAAAAAAAGTTATTAATAAAATCAAAACATGCATTTTCAGATTAAATCGCCATTAGATACGATTGTCATAATGTATGTGTTCGTTAAAGCTATTTATTCAGTTTTTTAGTTACAATCTGTATAAAGATGTATTGGTTATGCTAGTTGTGGCCAACAGCATAAATTTTATTTTGTGTTGCTGTATTTAAATAGTGGATATGCAGTTGCTCTGAAACTTCTATAGTTATTAGCATTGTGTAGGTTATTTAATTTTGTATTTTTGTTTAAAGTGCAAGTTGCGATGCTTATGCAGTTTGCTTATCCTTTACCAGTTATCTTGGCTGGATTTGGTCAATATGGTCGAATATTGTGAATAATAAATTATATATACATTTTATTATATAGTCATTTTTTTACACACGTTATACCTGTTGTTTCGTGAACAAAGCTAAAGTACAGTTTTAGTGAATAAACATTCTACCTAAATTTCATCACATCTGCTAATTAAACCTACATTTCATAAGGTAAAAATTTTAGTTTAAAAATGGGATTTTTCTAATTGCCATATTTAGTTTGATAATTTTTTTAAAAATATAAATAATATATTATTTGTTCTGAAAAAGAATAATAATAAAAAAAAGCAGGTGGCAGTCACAGTTGGACTTTGGATTGTAAACAACATGTACGCGACTAATGAATATGCGATGCTCATAATTTTTAACTTGTAAGGCAATATATTTATTTTAATATTGTAGCATGGATTCTTTGTGTCTATACAAATCATAAATTGCAACGTTTCTTAATATAATTATAAAATCATCGACATTTTTTTGGCACCATCATGGAAATCGGGGAACTTTTTTTTGCACGATTGCCACCCTGATAATTTTCCTGGTCATAAGGCAGTAATATAATGTATTATTAGATTAATTACTTATTAAGGTACAATATCAATTAAGAAACCATTATCAAGTTTTCCCAACAACTTTTTATACTTAATTCTTTGGTATCAAATATTCAATCTTTTAGATTTAAACTATCGCTTTTGTTACTCAGTTTTGAGTCAATTCAATATAATTGATGTCTAAAAAAAATCATAAAAAATGCATAAAGGCTTGTGATCAATAAAATTTTTTCTGATTATCCTTTTCAAATTAGCCATTTTGTACTCTGTAATATTAAAATGAGCTGAAATGCAGTACGCTGAAATATCTTTAATTATTTCTTTACAAGTACACTCTCATCTTCGTTACAGTCAAATTAGTTATCATTCTGGTAGGTATTGACTAGCTAATGAAGTTGTATGTCTATTGGTGCTTATTTACAGTGTAATGGTAATAGTAAGTTGTATATTATAACTCCTATCTAACAAGACCTTACAACATTGAGAATAGCATAATCCTTCTCTTTGATGAACAATGTAATATTCGGTTATTTAAGGATAACATACATGAAGTATTAATGTAGTACCTAATGAGATAGAGCGTATTGGCACCATCTTTAATTCTTATGGTAAAAATTCGATTAAAAGTATCCGAATTGCATTATTGTAAATGAGAATGTGATTTTTAAACTTTTTTTTATTTAACAACTTCTAAAATTTTGTGTCTAATATTCTGAGGAGTGAACTTAATATTCTAAAGTTTATTTTCTCTGCAACAGTAATTCAAAATCCAAATTCTTGTATTTTATTCAGTTAAACTATTATTTCAATAGATGTCTTACTTAGCTATAGTTATAGATGTCTTACATAGCTATAGTTATAGATGTCTTACATAGCTATAGTTATAGATGTCTTACATAGCTATAGTTATAGATGTCTTACATAGCTATAGTTTTACTCAAAATACCAGCTAAGACATTATTAGACAAAAAATTCACAAGAGTTTAATTTCAGAATATTAATAACTAAGGATATGTAAAAAAATGTGCTTGGGGAGTTACAAATGAATAATTATAGGAGACGACTTTAATATATCCTTTCAGAGATTAAAATAATCGAAATAAAATCGATTTTGTGTAGCAAATCTTCAATGATTCATGTTGCAATGTGTAGAGTTTTTAATTATAAATTATAGAACGTTTATAGAGTTATAAATTATAGAGTTTAACAGATAAGAAAGCACTTCCTTGACTCCAAAATCTGTTAAAACCGCTAATTTTATTTTCAATGTATCTGTCCCCATTATTTTATACCTTTTAGAAGAGAGACTTCAATGCAAATATATTTATTTCATATAATTTTTTCTTGATTCAATTAATTCAATAAATAGCTCAAAGTTCTAACCGTATTTGTAGGTTTACGTCAAGTCAAAACTATCGATAATAGAGGAAAAAATATAATTACTGTTAATACTATTTCATTAAGCAGAAATTTAGTTATTTGAAAACAAAAACCCACCACTATAAGGAATTTTTGATAGAATAAAAGAGGAATAAAGTACGATATTTATTACGGGCCGCAGTTTTCATTCTACATTTATAAAGTCATCGCTCTCTCTGAAATTTAATTTTTTTTAAAGTTTAAAACTATTTAGAAGTTTAAAAACTAATATATTCAATTTAAATCATTTTAAGCCTCCTAAATTCAATATTCCACAATTTTGAATATTAAAGACATATCTTTATTTGGTGCTGCCATCTATTGTAGAAAGAGAACACTAATTTTATACCCTTTTTAATTTATAAAGCTTTTACAAGTTCGAATATGAAATTCGTAGAATAAATAAAATCATGGAAATTAAAAATCATACATAAATTTTAAACGGGTTTTATATTAAGTGTCATATAAAATCACTTGAAAAATTTCTTTTACGTAACATTTAGTTGTATGGAAAGTCTGTCATTTATTTTTTAATGCATTGCTATTTTGATACCTTCACTCACCTTAAAAAAATCCAACTTACAAACACATGTATGCGTTACAGTGAGTTTAATGGAGGGCTCAAATTATTTTTTCAATGTATTTTAAGCGTAAACCTTCTCAGATTTTCAAGTCGACTGACTGATAAACTTTTAATATAAGCAAAGAAGAATTTTGTGTTATTTTGACACAATCATAGGCGTAAAGTTGTCAAAATTTTTGGAGGGGCCCAAAATTTAACTTTTAACTGAAGAAAATTGCGTATTTTTTTTTTTTTTGGGGGGGGGGGGGGGGAGAGAAGGGGAGGGGGGGTAATATAATTGAAATCCGAAAGTTTATGGTACTGTAATTTTCCCTTTGTCATGATTTTATAGTTTGTCCATTCAGTTAGATTTATGGCCAAATTCAGTGGCGTAGGAACTTCTTTTTTTCAGGGGGGGGGGCTGAGTTTTTTTTTCAATATATATATTGTTATACAATATAAAATAGTAAGGAGTTGTGAGCTATTAAACAATTAAAAAACAATCCATGGGTTAAATTTTTACTTGTTAAATGTTTTAACTTGTATCCGTTTTTGTTTTGACAGCTTTAGAACATATATTAACCAGGAAAAGTTTTATATGAATTTCAAATGTCCGTATTGTACGCTAAAATGTGAATTTTTTCAGATTTGAGGAATTTGTTTCTATTTAACTTTCTTTAACAAAATTTATTTTTCTAAAAGAAGAAATTTCAACTATATAAGCTGTTTAGAAAATAGTGCATGAATCTGATGGTTTATTATATTAAAAGAAACAAATTATGGGAAATACGATTATAATTTATGAAATGTCCATAAATAATATTTTTTTTATTTAAAAACGTATTTTTTACATTATTCTTAAAATTACTCTTTAAAGCTTTAGCGTTGTAGACATTTATATAAATACTTGAAATTACGTTTATTTTAGCTGCTTAAATTGATAAATTTATAGGTAGTTTCAAACTAAACTATTATATTTATGATTTTCAGACATTTAAAAAAGACGTAATATAAAAAAAAATGTACGTGAGCCAGAGTACTGAGTACAAAAATAAAATTAGATAGTATATTGTGAAAACCTATAAATTTGTCATTTTAAATATTACTGAAATGAAATAAACTATAAACAGTATTCTATTGATGCAATAAAATAATTAGCAATTTAGACTTTATGTAAAAACACATTTTCCTTACACTAATTCTACAATGACATTTCATTTATTATATGTAATTCAAGATTAAAATGAACTTCAACTTGTTTTTAAACATAATCATATGCTTAGTGTTATTCACTTAATAGTGTATAACAAAACTAGAGTTACTGCCAATTGATAAGCATAATTACAAAACATTTATCGTTAGAAAAGATGGTATAACTTTTAATTGACTTTTAGAATACAGAAATAATTACTTAACTGACAAAACAGAGGAATATGCTGATAGAAGAAATCTACTACCATTCGTTTGCAAAAAGAAATGCTTTCTAAGATTGCTGTCTTTACACTAAAAAAAAAAAATGTAATGCGGTTGTTAGATCTCACCTGGGATTTCTTATTAGTTGCTGTAGCCCTCCCATGACTTCGGCCCCTAGAGGCAACTTTCAGAAAAGCGTACATACAAAAACTGTCTACACAAGCATACATGGGTCATTCACAATAGGGGGGGGGGGGATCATCAATAAAATCGACTATAAAGGCGAGGGCCAGTAAATTACAAACAAATGGGGACGAACTATACAATTCACAGCTTTGGTGGCCATTCACATGCTTTGAAGATGAGCGTACTACCCCCTGGTACTACCCGACATGGCTGGTCGAGTAACCAGATGACGGTAAGCATTTTGCAAACGAAGTACAGCTGTTAACAGGTAATTTTCTGGTGTTTCTCACAAAAGGTGACATATGACTAATGATGTCGTCTTCGATTGGAAACAGTTGAGAAAGGAACTCATTGTCCTCCTGTACCTTTCAAAGCGAATCCCCCCCCCTCCCCCCCACTTTAAAACACGTTTAGAATAAATAAGGGGTGCTTCCTTTCGAATGCCTCTTTGTAGGAATTCTCTATTCTACGATGGTTTTTTAAGTAATTTTTTTAAAAAAAATAGTATAATATTAGGGGGGGGGGGCCTCGAGCACCCCCCAGGAATTATTTTGAAGGGGCTCAGGGTATTGCATTTCAATTAACACAAAAAGCTTAAGTTTTTAAGAGTAATTAATGAAATGCAAGTTACCTGTTAATAAACTTGCTATAGTTGCATTGCGGCAAAGCATTTAAACGAACCAGTAATTTCAACAAGCATCCAAATGAAGATTTTGACATTTACACTGCAGTACAACAAGTACAATAGGAAAAGTCCTAGACGGGAATCCACTATTAGCCGACACTCACGTCTACTGAAGAAGCCTAGCAGGCCTTTCTGAAGAGTATCCCTAAAGTCTGTTTCAGATAGTTGCATAAATGTCGACCCCTGGCCACCCACTGTGAGACGAGGCTGAAACTTTAAACGGGGCAATCTCAATAGGGTCAATTACTTGTCACCATTCTTTGCTTTAACCCTGGGATATAGGCTATCAGAAGTTCTTGTACTCAGGACCCACGTGATCAATTCGCGGAAATCTCCTCAAAGTTGGCCACTGTTACTAGAAAAAAGGGGTGTGGCCAGTATTCACTAGAGGGCATACTACCCTTCCTCCCCTAATACACCGCCTATTCTTCCCATTCTTCCACGTAGACGCTGGTTCTAGCCTATGCTTCTGTTGAAAATAGAGATAAGGGAATTCTGTAGTTGCTAGGAAAGGTTGATGGTACATGTTGAAGATTAAAAAAAAGAAAGGGAATTTTTTTTGTGCAAAATATAAGTTAGAACTTTTGAATTATTGGGGGGGCTTAGCCGGGTTTTCAAATTATTGGGGGGGCTCGGGCCCATGGGCCCAATACAAGTTTACGCCTATGGACACAATTGCTGAAATTTAATAAACACATTGTTACAGATAGCTTGGAATTTAACGTAAGTGTTAAGACAAGGGGTCGTGGATGCAAATTAAACAAACTGAAGTTTTATCTTGGGAAGGCGAAAGGGATATTTTTATACAATTTTATGATTAGAGGGCAGGGGTGTAGTGGGGCTGGTACGACGTACCGGTACTTTTTTGTGAGTCTGCAGGCCGTACTTTCTGAGAGCCTTTTCGGTGTAGCAGAACATTATTGCCAGTATTATTAATTTTTATTTTATAAATCAACTACTACCCAGAAAAAAAATTCTTCTGGTATAGTCTACTATGTTTACTGACATATATTTTAAATTGCGATTATCAGACACTTCGAATTGACGGCAACTCGGCTAGTTAACCTTTTAAAACCCAACTTTCTTTTGTCGTAGTAAAAAAAAACAAAAATTATACTGGTCACGACTACAGTCGAAACTTGGATAAAGTGGGAATCACATAAATTTCTGGATTTAATAAAATTCAGATATTAAGCACTATGCAAATCAGTTTTTTATTCTAAATCAGATTTTTTTCCTTTGCCTTGAAAGTAATACTTTTCAAACAATGACTTTTTCTTGATCCATGAACCATTTCGGGTCGGGAACCACTAGTCCTACTCACTTCTATTGATGGTGCTGACATCTAGCTTCAAACAGGACAGATTAAATCGTTACCTGAGATGTTTCAAACGCGTTTAAATACATTTGAACGTGTGATTAAAATGAATTTCAAATAAATTTCGATCTTGGGGAAACTTGAATAAAATATTTCCTATAAATGAATTAAAAATAATTCAACTGTGGAAACGTAGATAAAAAACGATTATCGATGTTATCATAATTTAAATCCCGTTGGTCATCCATCAGCTATATCTCGGGAAAACTTGAAGGAATTCACCTTCGCGTAAAATCTTAGCTTGATTATGAGAATTTACACTCTAGTAAACAAGTATTTCAAGCGCATTGCTATTCAGAATAATCCTTTTGTTTGAGACCAATTTAATTATCCATAATCTGCTAAAATGTGGTTTTAATTAAAAATCTTCCGTTATGCTCTGACACAGATATCCGGTTTTTTTTAATTAACAGCTTTTCTACCTTAATAAAAGTTTTCATATAAAATATATTATTTAATAATGGCAAAATATATTTATAAATGAAGACAACATTTCGACGCCTTGTTGAATTTTTTTTTTAATACAAAAGACATACCCAACTCAGCTTAAAAAGCTGTAGAGCTATGGGCATGCCCGGGAGAGAACACAAAAATTACAAAAAAAAAAAACTCAACTAACTGTGGGCGAAGAAAAAGTAAAACACAATAAATACACAAATTACAATTGACAAAACTTACAAATCCCAAAAAAAACTTGAACAAGTAATAAAATATTAAATGTGTGCAAAACATAGTGTAAAACACAAATTAAAAACAGAAAGAGAACAAAAACTATACCAAAAGAATTTCGAAAACACACAAAAAAAGTGCTAAACCTAACAAAGGTAGCACCCCCACCTCCCCCCACCTTAATCAATTGACTTTACTTACATATTTCAGCCGAAATTTTAACACAGGTAACCAATCTATATGCTGATTCCTTGTTTTGTAGAATGTTTGTCCAGCCATGCCTGAGCATTGATTGGAGAGCGTCTGGTCAAATGAAATAGTGTGGTAAATTTGCATTCAAAAATATAATGGTCAGGATCGCCAACAGGAGCGGCGCAAGGGCATTCCTTTGTCGGTTTTTAAGTTAAATCTATATAAAATAGGATGTTAACAGGCCGTGATCAGTAAAAAATAAATTTCATCAATGGCCAGAGGTTTCTATCAATTAAAATAATTGTTTTTTATCTAACACAATTAGGTTCGATATAAATTATTAACAATTTGAGGATTCATGAGCTCTTAAACTCGAGTTCACGAAATATGCCCTTGACACGTGCACTGAAGCGTCGATTTGATTTTTTAAGGAAAAACGTGCAACTTGCATATCAGCTGTTTGTGGGAAGTGCAAAGAAAATCAAAGGAAATGCTTACACTTGCTTTTTCGTATGGTAACGAATTTATTAAATAAAGTCGAGCTAATCAAGTTGTGAGCCATTATAAATATTACCCGTATAGTTAAATTTTTAAATAAAACTTTTTAGTTATAAATTTTTATCTTAAATAATAAAAGATTCTACAACCAACCCAGAGGCAATTAAAAGTTCATTAATTAATACAAAAAAAATTATATAAAAAATTCAATAATATTAATTCTGTTTTTATAGTGAAAATTACTACTAGCAGAGTAAAAATTACTGCTGTACCTTATTCCTATAAATCGGGAAAGGAAATAAAGAAGTATTCTTAAGGAGTAATAAACTAAACATTAAAAAAATTTTAATGCAAAACAAAGCGCACGTTTTGAGTGTGGTAAATTTAATATTTCTTCCAGATTTCAAATACAAGAAGTAAAAATATTTTATCTTTCAAATGTACAATTCTTCATATCTCACAAAAATATTAATTCTCATATTTTACTCACATATTCTCATCATTAATATTCAAATCTTACAAAGATAACTTGAGATACTAGGAATATTTAAAATTGACTGATTCCTTAAATTTCTTTAAATATGATGATTTTAAATTTAATACAATCATATATTTTAGTCATCATTATTTTATGATTTTTCACTGCAAAAAATATTTTTTATCAGGCGATATCAGGGTGTTATCAGATACTTTTACTCTTAAATAAAAAAAACATTTGATTACTCTAAAAAAATAATATAAACTGATTTTTAAACTTCGTGAAACCACCATTCTGGAAATATACATGTGGCTTGTGTAATTTCGATGAGCAAGATATATTATTTTTAAACAAAGTATAAACGTTACAGTCATGGAGCAGAAGCATTTACTAGAAATTCCACGACCTTTCAATAAAAGAATGTTGCCTGTTTTTACGCAATCACCCTATCTATTGGGTATCTTTGGCCGGTACACGATCCAATCCTAAATCTTGTTGAACATTGCGCCACACGAAGGATCGATGTTGCGAAAGATTTGGTTTGATGGAAGCCGGTAGTGAGATTACTAGGCAAAATTGAACCTTTTAAGTTTCAACATTATTAATCGAAGCATTTTTCATAATTCATTTTCATTATTTTTTAGTTAATTTGAATTTATATATCTATGTTGTACGAAAGTATAAAGCGAATCAGTATGATTATTTTAAAGGAATGCTTATTTTTTTTTATTATTACAAAGAACAAATCAATATTAAAATGTTTGATCGTATGTTTCTAATATATAATATCTATTACCAGAATTTCAATTACTTTCAACAAAAGAATGTTGTCGGCTTTTCGCAATCATAGTTTTCTATTTAAAGTTATAATGGACTCTATAGAAATGCAATTAAATTAAAGCTAGAATTTATTATGTTTATTTTGCTTTATTATTTTTTATCCTAATAAAAAACAAACTATATTCGGTTGACAGTGTTTTATGTTAGAGTTTAACACTTCTTGTTCGTTTAATATGAGCCTAGTATCTACCGACACAGTTGTGATCTCAACGTCAAGTCAAAATCTACCAACATATACTTTAATTTAAGGACGAAACACGTTTAGCATAAATCATTGGAACCTACATAGTTTAGTTTGGAATCAAATTTTAAATTTCTCCTTGTTCATAAAAGGACCACAAGACACTTGTTAGTGTGTTAGTATTTTTGCAATTCGTATTTTATGAGTCACTATTTTCAAAAGCGGGATAAGCCCACAATCGTCTGGTCTGTATAGTTTGGTTCCCGTCGACAGAAGGACGTCTAGCTCGTAAATCGGCAGTTTGTAAGTTCGATTCCTCTCTTTCAACTAAACATTCTGGGGCATGTTCAATGTATCGCGTACTAAATGTTCTTCCTTTGGACTCATGAAGTGGAATGACATCTCGGGCGTTTTCCTAGAAGGCCCGTCGCACAGGGGGTGGAGGGGGGGGGGGGTTGAGGGGAGTCCAACTCCCCCAATAATCTGGAAACCTTGAAAGTTGGGAATTTCCACTTCTAAAAACTCCAAGTTGGGAAAATGTATGCCTAAAGAAAATTAATATTATTAACAAATGAAAGCTAAGGAAGATTAGAAATCGCCCAACTTGTAAGATTGCATTTAAATTAGACCTCAGAACGGACACTGCATTGGAATGTGAGTGCGACAAATCAATGCTTATGAGAGGACTGTTTAATATTACCTAAAATATATATAAAATATATAAAAAATGTAGATAAGTCAGAAATGGGAATTTTCAGCACTGTTGAGTTGGGAATTTCTTATAGTTTGGGTTGAGAATTTAGAAATGTTAAGTTGGGAAATTTCTTGTTTCAACCCCCCAAAATATTTTTTGTGTAACGGCACTGTTTCCTATTTATCAAACCGTGTTTCAAGACTGCAAGAAACTGTTCCCGGATATTTGTTACGATATAGATTCAGAAGATATATATCTCTAATATAATAGGTATCTCTTGTGCGACGTCAATTGGACCACAGAGATGAAAACTTACTGCCTTACTGATGATCCTGTAAAAAATAATATTTTTCATCAGCCATGTAGCAGGAAGTCTACCGCTCTCACGGCTTCTTCTCCCAGAAAGGGTTAAGCATACTCTCAAATACAAACGTTCAAAATGAGCAACCTGAACGCTATTTCTCATCATCACAACCCATTCATATCTGTTTACTCTCTCCTCCACCCCCACTTCACACCATGAATGGGGGTGTGAAACCATTAGAAAGCGGAAACGTCCACTGAAGACCCCCTTCAAAAAAGGTCCCTTTTTCTCGACAGGTAACTCCCCCAAAAAGGGAAGAGTGGATAGGTGACTGATGATGTCCCCTACAAAGGCGCTAAGTGGAAGGGACGGTACTTGAAGAATCCAAACAAATTTACTCCGGCCCATGGAGGATGTGTTTCCCATTAGAATGTGTAGAGCTACCTTTTCACACTCATTTTTATCGTATACAAATAGTTAGCGCGTTTCCTGTGAGTATTTACCATGCGTTTGGAAGTGATAAATGTTACTTTTATGGAGTTCGATTCGCCGCCATCGGGGGCAATCGGGTTCTCATAAATTTAGACTTGGTACACTGTAAAAAAATATTACTTAAAATGAGTACATGAACCTACTCGTTTCTCTTTGAGCGCAATTGCATCGTAAATGAGTGACGGCGTACTCAAATTTAAGCAACCGTACGTTCTCAAAAATGAGCAGTGTGATTAAATATTGTTAATCTCAGCTTCTGTTCAAGCCATCTGAAACAAAGCGTCCTGACAAACTTAAATTAGCTGTTCAGAAGATGGTCTTCCACATTATTTGTTGTCGATTTCTTAAATGGAAACTGAGTAATTATCTTACTTCCAACTCTTTTGGCACACTTTTTTAATATTTCTTTTGTTTATAACTTCTTCACGTCGCCCTGGTAGTTTAACGGACAAGGCTTTGGACTGTGGTGCCTGTAGATCTGGGTTCGATTCCCACTTAAGTCTTGGTTGTAATAGTCGATATTTATTGAAAGTGATTTAGGAAGACAGCGCATGTAGCATCTGCTCTTTTTTTTCATAATAAGAAAGAGACTCATGTCAATATTTTCTTTGACGACAAATAGTGGATGTTCAGCCGAAACCGACCTTTTTCTTCAAGATTGTTGCCAGTGAAAAGTAGGTTTATCTTAGAAAGGAATTTTTGTTTGGGGATAAATGATCTGCCATCGCGTAGAAGAAGGTAGGCCGCGTCGAATAGGTTGATCATTAATTCACTCCCCCCTGACCGGGGGGAGTGTGAATCAAATGTAAAATTTTGTTCATACGCTGGTCAGTTTACTAAGATAAAATCAGTTATAATCGATGGGTCGTATTGCGAGCGTGCTTAAATTGAAGGGAACAAAGAGTTATATATTTACAATGGACTATCTGACGATTTAAACAAGTTGTGTAAAAATTATGCTGAGCGGAAATTGACTATTTTACTATGAATCCAAAAAAAACCACTAAAGTTCAGTTGAGGGATAGGAAAATTTAACAGGTTGAAGGAGAAGTTCAAGACAACCAAAATGATACCAAGAAGTCTAAGACAAGTGCGGAGAAATCTAGAGCATACCAAAGACGCAAAGAGGAGAAGGCCGAGAAGGCGTGCGTACAAAGTATTAACGAACTAAAGTTTATGGTAAAGTGTAGATTGTGTCTACTAGATTTTTTTACAAGGACTTATAATTATATAAAAAAAAAAGTTATTTAAAATATTACAAAAAAGTTTTATTTGAAAATAATAAAAGTTTTATTTGAAATTAATAAAAGTTTTATTTGAAATTAATAAAAGTTTTATTTGAAATTAATAAAAGTTTTAATTGAAATTAATAAAAATTTTATTTAAAATTAATAAAAGTTTTATTTGAAATTAATAAAAGTTTTATTTGAAATTAATAAAAGTTTTATTTGAAATTAATAAAAGTTTTATTTGAAATTAATAAAAGTTTTATTTGAAATTAATAAAAGTTTTAATTGAAATTAATAAAATTTTAATTTGAAATTAATAAAAGTTTTATTTGAAATTAATAAAAGTTTTATTTGAAATTAATAAAAGTTTTATTTGGAATTAATAAAAGTTTTATTTGAAATTAATAAAAGTTTTATTTGAAATTAATAAAAGTGTTATTTGAAATTAATAAAAGTGTTATTTGAAATTAATAAAAGTTTTATTTGAAATTAATAAAAGTATTATTATAATATTTTTAACCATATAAATAAGAGAAACTGAAAACTTTAATTCATTAGTTATTTGTTCAGTTTTTCTTCCCGCAGTGAATTGCAACTTACCCTTAATCTCTAATTGCTTAAAATAAACGTGCTAGTATCAGATAACTGGATAAAAACACTTATTTCATGGAAAGTTCAACAAAAAATTAATAAATAAATATAAAGTTTTTCAAAAAAATAAAAAGTTTTCAAAAACATTTTTAAGAACTATTGAATTAGGAGAAAAGATTTCAGAAAATATAAAGGAAAAATAAATAAAATATATACTTGAATTTAAATAGACGAAATAAAGTTTAGAATCTCCAGTTTAAGACTTGCGCACATTGGGATTGAAATCTGTGTCATAAGTTAACAATAGAATATCGAATAACAATATTTGGTGTTATTATTCGTACGATATAATATTAAGTCACTTGGCCGAGTGGCCTATCTGTTCAAAGCAGTATAGATAAGATCTAGTAAAGGGAAATGGCTGGTTGAATTATCGTTAGTAAAAAATCTGAATACACTTGACCGTTTACTATTTTAAGCCTTCTAATATAAATATTTAAAAAAAATTCCTTGCATCTTGAAGTTTGAGGTTAGGATCGCTTTTCACTGTTGCCAATTATAGTAGGAAATATTTATGTGAAATAAAAAATGGTAAACCTATTGGAAATCCGTCCTTTGACTATATCCGGTTGCCAAGAACCATTTTTAAGAGTCATTTATTTAAAAAAACAAACCGTTCCGGAACACATTTGCGACCGCTTATTTGTCACTTTTGAGGTTGTGGCAAGTCGAATGGTGGCGAATACGTGGATTTTGTTTATGCAATAAAAGCACTGGACCGGAGAAAAGACAAATAAAAAAATTCAACATTGCACGAACTCTTTGATGATGCATCGGATTTTAATGGTATATGTATTTGTTATATGGGTCGCAATAGATACGGTGCTACAATGGGAAAAGCGTAAGGTATTAGTCATTTAATCTTTTTCTGTGGTACGATCGAATTCATAGCTCTACTTGAAGATAACTTGATAAATTGAGAGATATAGTGAAATAAAAAGAAATTGCAGCGAAATGCGTTGAAGATTCAAAATAAATATACTTATTTTAAGAACTTTAACACGTAAACAGCTTATTTAAACACTTACTCACAGATCAAGTCGCGTATCACACAAGCGTATATACAAAACAACAGAAGAAGACTGTTAAAAAATGTTTACAATAAAATGAGAACTTGAACCTGCTTGTTTTTATTTTAAATAGATTTGCATTGTAATCGAATGTGTAGCATAAGAAAGAATAATGAAAATAAATGGTTATAGTGTTCTATTTGACAAAAGTTAAATACGATCACTCTCAGGTGAGTTAAAGTTTAAGTATACACTTATAGAGATGATTTTATATAATAAAACTAAGGCTACACTCCCGCCCAAAACAACAATTGCTTGAAAAATTTGAATCCAATTATACTTTAACTTGACTTTTATTTATTATATAGATTTCGGCATACAAAGTTTATAAATTCAATGTTTTACAGAATACCTGTTTATTTTTGTTTTACTTGATTTTTTGACGTTCGAATTCCAATTTTTTTTAATTACATTGTTTTATAAAAAAACGTTTACTTGTTTCTGTACCTCAGAGCCCAAGTCCAAATTTGACGATTTTGTTTTATTGTAGATTACGTCTTGAAAGTTCATTTTATAGCGAACCATACCATCAAAATTCACTCAACAATTATTTTTAAGCCTAGCTAAGCCAAGAGCTATAAAAACCGAAGTCCAATGCTTTGCAATAAGAGTAGGATTCAGCTTTTTCCCTCTCCTGTAAAGTTGCCCAAATGCGACTTACGGTCGTCTGGTCCTGACATACAGATTTACTGGAAACATAACCCTATTAGTCATATTAGTAACTTTGAATAATATTAAACGCATAACAACCGTCAACTCTTAAAAAATCACTATATTTGATTATTACGGGACTGTTTTTGTTACAGCTATCTAAATTTTTTCTGTTATCCACCATTTTGAAAAGTTGACTTTTTTATTACTTATTATCTTCGAAAAAGTTTCCTTTTATTTTGATTCATAAATCTTTGCTGTATTAACGTTATTTTTAATTTGTTCTGTAGTAATAAAATTTCGGTAACTCGGTAGGTCGGTTTTACAATCCGTAGAAACTACGTACAATCCATAGTAGTTGGCAGTTATGCCTTGTCACAAGGGATTACTGGTAAAACCTGACTGCGATCTAGTTATCCAGTGCGCGTGCAAAGTGCAAACCGGATTCTTAGGTTGTTATTAGTCAAATGATTTGCAGACGAATTCAGAGATAGTTATCCATAATAACGCGCAGTTTGGGAAACTGGATTCTTAAATAATTGAGTTCTTTGAAATGGCAAATAAAATCGGAGTTTTTCAGAAAAGTTAGATGCATTGCACGAACCCAAATAAAAAATTTAAGTGCACTACAAAAAAAGTATGTGCACTGTGCAACTGTGCACCTGTTAATTTCGAACCCTGTTCTAGATATATACAGAATATGTCGATATTATATTGAATATATATAGGTAACAGTATTATACAGAATTATCGGATAATGCATACAATCTCCAAGAAAAATCTCTTCAAATTCTCAAAAAGAAAGGAACCATACAATTTCCCCTTTACTCTGCTCACGATTCATTTAAAGCAGTTTCCATACATTTCAGAGAAAAAAATTCTTGAATAATAATTATTTTACTTCTCATTTTTGAAACTTGAAATATCACGTTTCCTAGTGAATGACCCATACGCACTTCTTTGGATCTTTTTAACGATTTCACTGTGGAATAGAAGGACCCTATCAATAGAGACATCAGAGAATCTCGAAATCGTGATATACGGTCAATAAATAAAAACACAATCCTTCTTTGTCCACCCCAAAATTTACCCCTTTCAGCACAACCCTCACCTGCTCTTTAAACTTAAAATATGTAATTTTATCCACTGCCAGTCTCGGATTACAGACCCCACCTACCTCCAACCGATAAATCCATGTTCCACTGCCCCTTTCAGACGACCCCCCCCCCCTCGGAATAGACCCCCTTTCACCCCACTGTGCTAATAACCCTCGTAGACGAAGGGTTCAAAGAGAACATGGGCTGCAAGAAAGGGGTCCAACATAATGATTTATTTGCCAATGCTCAAAGAGAAGGTATCTGTAGACCGTGTATTCTATTCCGGTCGTTTCACGGTCAAAGGCCACGGGGACTGCTCCAAAAAGGGGGGGGGGGAGATGACCGACGGTCAATACTGGTCACTGACCTGGCCTTGGTTTTTTTCTCTAACCCCCCCCCCCCCTTTTTTTTTCTCGTCGGTTGGTTTTTGCATATACATATTATTCGCAGCTGCCCGATGTTTGCTTTTGGTGACTGCTTCTCGTATTACTTAGGGGAGATAAATTTCGACAACAATGGCCGAAAACGAAGTTGTGGCCTCTGGGAGTATAGGGTGTGGGCAGTGCTTTCTAATAGATACGTCGCGTGTTGGGCAGCAGGCGGTTAAATTGTTGTTTTTTCGTATTTTTTTTTGACGTGGACACGTCTTCGAAATCTGTCTGGAACAGCGGTCAATCGCAGAAACTTGCTCGGCATAAAAATTGTTGATATTTCAAAGCTCTATAACTCCAAGGAGAATCAACCTATGGAGAAAAATGACCTACAATCGTTTAGGGGATATGAGCCTCGTCGACCAGATTGGATATTAGTTCTCTGACGCTCAAGGCCGTACATATTCGTGCAAGGATTTCCAGTTTTCCTAGTCAATTACCAAATTTCAAAAAATTAATAAAAACACTTCTTTTTACAATATTTTTTTTTTAATTCAATGCAACTTACAATCTATCTCTTTACGATCGATTAAAAAAAATAAGATTTATAAAATAGCATGACCAGGAAAAATTATTTAAATTTCCAAGCAGAAAAAAGAACTTTACAATTGCAAAAATTGCTTGAGTGTCATTGGGTTTATCTTCAACTTCTGACTTTTGATCTGTGTGGAGAGGGCAGGGGGGGGGGGGGGGGCAGTGGCGTAGCCAGGATTGTCCGAAGGGGGGGGGGGGGGTCCATAAATTATTTTTGGTCCGACCAAAACCAAATATACTTTTTTTTTAATAACTGATTTGAAATTTTTTTAACTAATAATTTTAATTTAATTTAATTAATAATTTGAATAAAATTTAGTTAATAATTTGAATAAAAGTTAATTAATAATTTTAAATTAATAATTTTTAATTAATAATTTTAAATTAGCAATCTTAATTGATAATATTAAATTAGTAATTTTAATTAATCATAATAATTTTTAAGTAGTAATTTTAAATTAGTAAATTTAAATTATGATATTTTTTAATTTAAGCAGTAGTTTTAAATTATAATTAATAATTTTAATTGATTAAATATTATTTATAAATTATAATTAAGAAGTAAATTAAAAGCTTAAAACACGTAGGCAGTGCCGTCACACAAATTTTTTTTGGGGGGGATTGAGACAAGAAATTTCCCAACTTAACGATTCGAAATTCCCAACTTAACGGCGTCGGGTACGTATACCAGCTCGGGTGTTATTCTCGTTATCTGACAATGATTAAAAAATACGAGGCATTATTCCCAGGTCTTTTTTTCGATATAGACCCGAACCAACGTTGTGGCACGCAACATTTGTTGCACGTATGTTCCAGTGCAGTGTCCGTTCTAAGTGCGATGTTAATTAACCAAACTTAACGATTGGAAATTTTGAACACAACAGTGCTAAAAATTCCTAGTTCCAACTTATCAACTTTTTATAGGATAATTTTATTGTGGAAGTCATAAGGGGGGGGGGGGGGGATAACAAATACAGCCATGTTCTGAAAATGTAACATGATCTGTAAATAGTGGGAGTGGAAGGGACTCGGCAGTTGTGTCAACCCAACAGCCATTGCTAATCTTAACATAAAACAATATTCAAAAATAAAAAAGTATCTACATACCAATATGACCATATTTATCAAGTAGTAATTAAGGGCAAAATCAAAGTAACGGACGTACCTTTTGCAAGAATAATAAAAATGTTAAAATTATTTTACTCCTTAGTTATTAATTGTAGGTAAAAATTTTGGTATGTTTAAAAAGAGCACAAAATTGCCTTTCATAGTGATAAAAATTTTCATTCTCATGTGCAAATTAATTTGAGAAATACACATTTTTGAGCATGGTAACGGACGTACTAATTTTGGACATGAGTTTCACAAGCATGCTAATTGAGGCTCAATTACTCTGAATTGATAAATCTCTTTGACATATATATATTTTTTTCAATGATTTGAATGTACTAAGTTAGAAAAACAATCACAACATCTCGAAAAAAATAATTTTATGATGGTAAAAAAAATTATTTTGTGTCGGTAACGGACGTACCTTTTCCAAATTTTTATTGAAAATTCATGTTCTTTTCATAATTTTGTAAAGAATATCAATAATACACAAAAGTTAATTATAGGCAAGACTATTTTACGTATTAGAAGAATTAATTTAACAAGAATAATTACATTAATGGCATAATAATAACATTAGTACAGGTAAAATAGGTTTTTCATTGACAAATGGTGTGCATACACAAAAATTTGGGAATTACCTTGTTAAGGTACTAGTAATGAAGATTCAATGAGTCCCCAAATAATAAGGTTGATTTACCATATTTAGGGAGGGGGTTAATTTTTAAAAAACTCAAATGCTGCTTAGTGTCTACGAGATCCTGAAATTAATGCTAGCGATAAAATATATTGATTTGTTCAATATAGGGCTACGAAATTGGTTTAGGGTACTTCAGGAATTAAAAATATAGACCAACTTGATCTTTAAACATGTATACACTCAATCAGAGGACTGGAGAAGACCTTATTCAACTATTTAAATTTATTAAATCAGGTGATGTTGAGGACATAATATTTAATACAGCCAATGGGACTAGAGGTCATGTGTACAAGTTACACAAAATCAAGAAAGTAGAAAGCATTATTCTTACAATAACATAAATTGTACAGTTTGCCTGAAGGTGGTTCATTTGTCAGGTGTAGCTGGTTTTAAAAGACAACCAGATAGACATTGGGAAATTGTTCCGATACGATAGTCTGTATTTCGTTGGCAGTATTTGTATACACTTGCATACAAATCATCTTGATATTTTTTAAAGTAATTCAAACCATAATTAATTAACCCATCCACACCCACAATCATTAAAAAACTTGTAAAGAGCCCAAAAAGTTATATTCTGGTGTTCTGTAATTCAAGTATATGCAAGATATTCATAATATTCAGAGATTAAGAATTATATAATACTCAAATGTGATTAAAAACATTTTGGTATTTTCAGCACCTAGCATGCTTTAAAAGGTGACACTAGCCGATTGATTGAAGTAAATGAAAAAAATCATTTTCTGAAAACTGCATTAATAAGCAATAATGTGTTTTTTAAAGATAAACTATTCAACTAAAATTATACTCTTTCCATGTTGTTATTAAACACATATCATAAAATTGTCACATATAGTGTTTTTAGTAGAATTGTTACACACAGTTCTGCATGTTATTTATAATAAAATTTTAAAAAAATACTATTTTTAAAAATAATTATTAGTTTTAAATTTTGTAATAGAATATGTAATGAACTGATAATGTATAAGTTTATTGGTTTTATCGAGAAAAAATTGACTGTTAAAATGCATGGTTTTTGGTAACGGACGTCATTTTTATCATCATAATATTCTTTTTCTTGAAATGTTGTGATTGTTTTTCTAACTTAGTACATTCAAATCATTGAAAAAATTATATATTTGTCAAAGAGATTTATCAATTCAGAGTAATTGAGCCTCAATTAGCATGCTTAAGTAACTCATGTCCAAAATTAGAACGTCCGTTACCATACTCAAAAATGTATATTTCTCAAGTCAGTTTTCCATGAGAATGGAAATTTTTGTCACTGTGAAAGGCAATTTTGTGCTCTTTTTAAACATACCAAAATGTTTGCCTACAATTAATAAATGAGGAGTAAAACAATTTAAACATTTTTGTTATTCTTTTAAAAAGTATGTCCGTTATTTTGATTTTGCTTTATCTTTAAAAATAATTAGTTTTAAATTTTGTAATAGAATATATGATGAACTTCTAAAAGTATAAGTTTATTTCAATCAGAAAATAATATAAATACTTTTAAATTGGTTTTATCGAGAAAAATTGACTTTATGAAAATGCATGGTTTTTGGTACCGGACGTACTGGTACGTCCGTTACCATGATTTACCCAATTTTTTTTTTTATATAAAATTTCTTTTTAAGTATAATGTTACTTAAGTCAAATAAAAAGTAAACCTAAAGTTTCAAGTTTTTCAGTTCAAAAATAAAGTTGCAGCATCAATATAAGCCAAAAATAGTAACGGACGTACCAATAAGAGCTAGAAAAAAAAATCACTAGCATTTTTAACCATACCAAACAAGTTACAAAAAATCTTAATATCAAAGTTAGAACCCCTAACTATTATGTAAACAAAACATGCTAAAAGAAGAATATTGTTTGATATTATCCCTTTCACTTTTATAGTCCAATCGGTATCAGATATGCACTGCATGCTTCTAAGTAAGTGAGACGAGTCTAAACATGAACTTGTGAACCAAAAACTACTTATATTATATAAGCATGGAATACATATTTAAAATCTGCAAACTGTCACCTTTAAAATGAGGTATCATTTATGTATCTACTGTGATTTTGAAATTTTGAGAAAAAGTTTACTTTGATGTGATTTTGTCCATAAATTATAATTTTGTTTAATTAATAACCATTTTAATTCTAAATTAATCAATGCAGGAAAACAGGAATTTAAATTATTATAAATAAATTCAATAAACTTATAAGTATTCAAAGAGAGAATCCTCCAAAGTAAACAGTGGCGTCTCGCCCACTACAGCAAATACAGCCGGGCTGCACCTAAATTTATTATATCTTAAAACTAAAATTATATATTTTACTAATTTTCTTAAATGAAGATTAGAATTGGAAATGGAGATTAAATTTCAACTCTAAGTAAAAAAAAATCTCCGATAAATAGCAAGCGTGTTTCCGTAATGCACAAATTCAGGAGAAGAAAAAAACAAAAACTCCATTCAATAAAAATTGCAGCTAAAAAGCGAAGTTCGAAATCGGCTGCATCGTTGCCATGGCAACCTTACGTAGTATGACTTCCCCAGCACGCTAAAATGGAGGATGTGACGACACAAACGTAGCGCAAAATGATTTTTTCAAATTAGCTGTACTAGGGATTTCGAATAAATGATTGGTTCATTGCTGAATCGGCGAGGCGGGGTGGAGGAAAACGATATTTTCGAAGAATCTCTCCAAACGGAAATAGTTTTCGATAAGTTTGCACGTGTGTTGTTGTTTCTTTACTTAAATTAATATTAAAATTGACCGATTCGCAAGTTTGATAGGAGTATTGATTTTATTTTCAAAAAATAAGTAAGTGTTTTCTATTATTTTTACATGTTATCTTTCATAAAAGTTGAAAGGAAACTTTGGTTTGAGTAATAAATTTTAAAGAATGTCCGTTCGTGTATGGTTGTGAAAAAGGCGAGGGGGGAGGGGGGGGAGTTACATGTTTTCGGCTGCACTAACATTTTTGACCACGGGCCGCCACTGCATTTCAAGTGTTAAGAAAAGTATCCTTTTACATGTACAAACAACCAAGCAGTGGCGGCTCGTCCACTACAGCAAGTACAGCCGGGCTGCACCTAAATTTATTAGTGTATTTTAAAACTAAAATCAGATATTTTACTAATTTTCTTAAATGAAGATTAGAATTGAAAATGAAATTTCTAAGGTAGTAAACAAAATTTCCGATAAATAAAAGCAAGTCTGTTACCGTAATTCACAATTCAGGAGGGAAAAAAACTCCATTTAATCGCAACTGCAGCCCAAAAGCGAAATTCGAAATCGGCTGCATCGTTGCCATGGCAACCTCTACGTAGTACGGAGATTCCCCCCATGCTAATGCACTGGATTTGTGAGAAGGTACAGCCGAAATGAGTTTTCTTGTTTTAGCTGCACTTCAGTTTCGATATGCTGATTGGCTGTTGCGTGAAACGCGGAGATGGGTGGGTGAAACGTGAACTTACGAGAATCTCTCCAAACGGAAATGGTTTTCGTGATAAATTTACTCCGTGCTGTTGTTTCAGGACCATTATGGTCCTGCTGTTGTTTCGTTATTTAAGTTAATATTAAAATTGACCGAGTTACACGTTTAAAAGAAAATAGGATTGCTTTAATTTTCAAAAAATAAAGAAGTATTTTCTATTTTTGTCGCATGTTATCATTTCGTAAAAATTGAAAGGAAACTTTGATTTGAGTAGTAAATAATAAAGAAATTTCCGTTTATGTATGGTTTGTGGAAAATAGGGGGGGGGGGGGTCACATGATTTCGGCTGCACTAACATTTTCGACCACGGGCCGCCACTGCAACCAAGACACTCATACAGATCTACTACCCCCCCTCCCACACAAAAAGTCGAATTTTCTGTCTTCAAGGTTGGGGTAGACCAGGAAATGCGACGTGTGTTTTCTCTATAGAAATCAGAAAAAAAAAATCTTCGTTTTTTTTTTTTTTTTTTTTTTTTTCATTTGTTATTTTTAAAAAAAAAAAAAAAAAAACTGGCTTGGGGGGGGGGGGGGGGGTTCTAACCCAAAGTAACCCAATGCTGGCTACGCCACTGGGGGGCGGGGGGGAAGAGAAAGCGGAGAACGAGTTAAGTTTCAGATATTTGCTGGCCATAGCCACTGTAACTTAAATTCGTGCGTGCTTAAATTGAAGATAATGACAAATTATACAATTCAATTTGACTAGTTGTCAGTGGATAAGCCATTTTCGCAAAAATTTTGCTGAGTAACGATTTTTGGAGGATTTAACTACGAATCTAAAATACCACACTAAAGTTTAATTGAGGCATATCAAACTTAAACAGGTTGAAAGAGCATTTCAAGATGAACAAAATGCTAATAAGTAGTTTTAGGACAAGTGTTGAGAGATCTTGAGCTTTCCAAAGACGCAAGAAGAAGCATATATACAGAATATATATACGAACAGCATATATACGAACCAAATCTTACGTACAGTAGGGACTATATAAAAAAAAATTGAAAATATTAAACTGTTAATACTCATTAAACTAGTGAAATGACGTGGATGTGTGAAAAGAAGGAAAATGTTTAGTAAGAAATAGAATGGATATTACTAATGAAATTGAAAATGGCATTTATGAATTGTGCAAAATGGAATGTTATTACTTTTTGAATCATTGCATTTAAATGAATCAAATGATGTGAATGAACAGAATAATAAAAATATCTTAATCCAGAGTTATGGAATTATGTTATCTTACATATAACTCTGCTAAATGCAAAGATAAAACGCAAAACAATTTAAATAAAAAGCCATCGCTATTGTGTAATACATTTTATATATTTTACATACTACAGCAATAGCTTTCTCTTTAGTTTACTCAAAAATCCGAATTTTATTCAATTGACCAAAAAGTATAAGAAATTACATGTTTACTCTCAAATCTGCCACGCATCCGCTTTCCTAACATGGATCCCCTTGTATTTCGTTCAACGGAAGCAAGCCCCATAAATTTATGTACTCTCTAAATCGCGGTTCGGCTTACAAACTACATCTTTTTTGTTGTCATTAGTAAAAGGGTCAGGATGGGAATGAAAAGTTGCCTTCAACAATATGGGGGGGGGGGGGGGGGGGGCGAGCACCCCTATTTAAACTTCCGGCGTGCTGACCGGAAGTGGACCGAGAGGGGAGGTGTGACGCAAAGGGAAGTTTGCCAGATTAGGGAGGCTAAAGACGAAATTAAGCACTTTCTTCTGTGCAATATATTGTATACCGTAGAATCGGATCGGTTGAATTGAAGTAGTTTTGAACCTCATAATTATATTACGACTTTTTATTTAACAATTAAAATACTTTTAATGCCTGTACTATGAGTTCTCATGATTAAAACATTTTAATTTTTGAATTTGAAGGAATTAAAAATAAAACTTAAACATTTTTGTTCGTAAGTACGGATGAATAATAGTAGTCGTCTTTTATTCATTCCGTTTCGATTCTGAAATCTCCCGCTAGTTGATTTCGAAGGTGATTATTTACTTTTTAAACAACTTTTTTAAATTAAAAAAAAAAAGATTTGGTACCCACAAAATATTATGAAGTTTATAACAATAAAAACACCAAATGACAAGTCATGATTGTACAATTTTTTGCTCTGAAGAACAACTTAATTGACAGTTCATCAATAGATTGATTATATTTAACAATATGAAAACAACGTTGGAACACGAGCTCACGACCGAATAAGATTTTTTAAAAAGTGTTTAAAATATTTATCACCTTAGGTAAATAGAACCAATGCTTTCATTGACCTAATGTACTTTTTCGAATAGAAGCAATGCTTCTAATCAACACAATAAATTAGTACTATAATTAAAAATTCTTAACGGAAAATTATAAAAAAAGATATACTTACAGATTCTAAAAGTTATTAATTTGGGTAAAGTCGAGATAATATTCCAGAACAAAATATTGCAAACACGTGTTGTAAATGGGGTCCTCTAATCAGTAATGCCGGGAAGCAATTTTATCAGATGTGCATTAAAACTACCTCTGACGTCACAGTTTGCGTCAGTTTTAGTTCAATGATGAATTGACTTGATATTTGAATGACAGAATTAAATAGTATTTTTTCATAATTTTATTTAAAAAATTATAAAAGCAACAACTTTTTCCTCGAAACTTCATTCCCCCGATTTTAAAGTACTGAAATCAATTTTGTGGCTAGAGATATTAATCGATAATAAAACATTTATTATGTTTCAAGATAATTGCTACTTATTGGTTATTCTAAGATTGCTAGTAAGTTATTATATGGAAATTTACTAGAAAAAATTACGTGTCAGGACCACAAAAATAGGTTAAGGAAATATTAAAAAAAAATTATAATTATTTATGTATATGAGAATATATATATTCGTGTACGATACAACTGTGAACTTGAACCAATTCAGATTAACATTTTTCAGTAGATTACATTTAACACTTTTCTTCCCCCGAATTAGTTTTAACTTTTACAGTTAGTTTCTTTTGTGATAGTTTTTTAATGTGTATTTTAATATTTTAAAATTAAATTAATTTAATATAAATACTTTTCGTTGCTCCTCAAACTTTTTAAGGCTTGTGGTTTCTTTAGTTTAAATTCAATGCAAACGTTTTGGAGTAGAGTCCAATTCTATGTCTCCTTTAGTATACTTTTCGAATTATGTAATTAGATAAATTGAAATTTATTTAAACCCCCATATCCATGTTTCACTCCTACCTCATGAAAGGGAGGAGTGGGGGAAAACTTTTACAATTTTTAAATAAAGATTTTAAAATACAACACTAATAATTTGACTTTATTTGTATTTTTTAATATTTTAGAACTTATAAGAATATCAGATGACTAGTTCCACATTTTAATAAGTTAAAAATAGTTAGATACTAGCTGTTACCAGTGGTTTTACACGCGTTAATTTTTTTTACAATATTCGTTCGTTCTCTCCGTTTATCCCTTCTCTTTTATTTTCTCGAAGGCAAAGTAGCTGGTCTATTGTTCAGCCGAAAACATTTCCGAATGTTAGCTTTTCAGTTAGTTTTCTCGTTGAAGCATAATTTTTAGAAAGAGTAATTTCGCCAAAGCAGTTTCGGATCGCCAACTTTCAATTGTTTAAAACAATAAATATATATTAATTTATTTTAAAGTATTTCATTGTTATCACGATCTTATGATTTTATAAAAAGGTATTTACTATTTTTTAAATGGCCGTTTAAAAAAATACCTTTTACAACCATTATAAACGGGAAAATTAAACGGAATTTAAAAATGTAAAGCTTTAGATGCACAATTAGAGGTTCAAAACTATCTATATATAATTTTTCAGACATGTCTGAGATAATTCTTTCAGATATAACTCTTTTTTCTAATTATAAATTATAGATTTTGTCAAATCCATATCATTTCCCCACTCTTCCTATTTCTTTGAATAGCTGCAACAAATTTCTTTAAAATGACTATATGAACAAATTGTTAATTGTTATTACATTTGATGGGAGTGAAATACCTTTTGGAACTGTGCAAGTTTATTAAAAAAGGTTATTTATTTTATCTAATATTCAATAAATTTCCTAATATATTAAAAGCAAGAAAAAACATATCAAAATACACGAACTCAGTCAAATCTCTGCAAAAGTTTGAGCTAAAATCACTGTTTAAGTGAAAATTTGTGGAATCAAATAAATGTGATTGAAACACTTAATGACAAAAAGTTGCAAGATGTTGCAAGCACTATATTTTATCTTCATTAAAAAGCGGGTTAGCATGAGCAGAATATACTGTTATACATTTCTTTGGTAAAAAAATGAGTTGTCTGGTAACAGGATAATGAAAAATGATTTTAATTGTATTGCATTAGCAGGGGCATATGACTAAAAAAAAACAACAGTGATGATGAAATTTATTTCATTAGTAGTGGTGGCTGGTTTCTTGAAAAACACCTTCCCTATCAGCTGCAGTTAAGTTCCTAACGATTTTGACCCTAAGGACAGGTGCTTTCTCTGTTTGATCCCTCTGATCCTTGAACGACCCTAACCCTGCTATTATGCCGTTAAAAAAACTGATCAACAGACTACTGTTCTGACGTTTTGAAGTCCTCTTGAACACATAATTTTTACTAAGGCTTCTCGCTCAAATGCCAAAGGTTCGGAATTAGTGTTCGATCTGATCTGCAAGTTTAAATTATAAAAGAGTATTTTCGTTATTTCTAAAGAATATGAATCCTAGCTGATAAAAACGTTGCAAAATCTCTTTAAGGAGTAAATACAATGAACGTAACCGAAATGGAACATAAATATTTGAATTCCACAAGCGCTTAAGCAATTTTTAGAATGTTAAATTTGTTTTAAAAGCTTGGGATTTTAATTGTATTTGAACATAATATTTTTTTTAGAATCTTAATTGATTTGTAAACAGATAGCTTCAAGTTGTACCTCAAATTGTAGAAGATTTAAAATATATTGTAATTTTGATTATTTTTATGGATTCAAAAATTGGATGAATTGCTGGAAAAACTTTAGATCCACAGACGTGATATCACTGCCTAGAAAGTTAGTGGGTTAATTCGGTTGAACGGGTTTTTGATAATCAAATACGATGGTATGTTTTAAAGATGATTATCAAAACTACTTTTTTGATTAAAGATACTACTATTTTAGATTTCACAAACTATAAATTCCATTTAAACGTCATTATGATAACGATTTTTAAAAAAAATATTCGAATTTTATTGAATAAATGAAATTGTAACAAATCATTTAAATTGAAAAAGTTAAAAAGCAAATTACAAAATGTACTATTTTGACCTAAAAATGTTATGAACCAGATGACAGAATTTGAGCTAAGCAGTTTCCTAAAGATTTTGTTCGAGTAGAGAACTTGAAAAATTTGGCGTTGAGTTATTTGACTTTTTCGATTGAGCGTTGTTTGGAACGATTTTGCGCTGTTTCAATGTTAATAATTCAGAAAGGTACTATTTTATTATTGTAGTTATTAAAGACCTTGAATAGGGTTCATCTTAGTTTTTACCGTTAATGTCTATTACTGGATCTGTCTTAAGCGACATTTACAACTGCACATTAAAAAAAAATGACTACTTTTTAAAACTTACGAATGCCCAATTGCTATCATGAATTTCAAAGTTCGCAATCGCAAACCAAACGGAAAGTATTAGACACAATTGAATAGGTGAGATTAAAAAGGAAAAGATTCCAACTGGATTCCCGTGGAATCTTTTCCTTTTTAATCTCGCCCATTCAATTGTTTTTAACTTTCTACCAACCTTACACTCCATATAATTCTATACTAATAACAATCATTTTCAATTGTGAGCGTCTAAAATCTTCTGCGGCAATTTAATTTCGGAATCATTTGGCAACGCTGGACAACTAGCGTCCGTTAACCGTGGTGTTTAATGGACGCTGGAACCTTTCTATGCATAAAGTATCGATTTTCAACCTGTGGTTCGCGTACCACTGAGGGTACGTTGCGTTGGGGGTACACGAAAATAATATTAGTAATGGCGGATAACAATTGAAATAAAAATAATAAATGTAATAAGTAAAAAAAAACTGTCATCAATTTGAGTCGTTTGATTCGAAATTGGAATATAAATGTTTAAAATCTCGAATTCTAACGTATCTCAAAGCTAAGTATTTATCCATTTCGAGACTATTGCGACCAAAAAAACCTGGTAGTTAATGTATTTAAAAAAAGCTTATAACATATCTAGTTTATTAACATCTCGTTCCCTTCCCATTGGGTTAAAAATATCCGACATTACACACCTTCCAACTTACCATGCTCTTTCAAGGGGAATTAAGATATTGGTAGTTTCATATACTAAGAATAATAATACGCTTTAATAACAATAATAAACAAAGTAAAACATAACTCTTTGAAATTGCAAGTTGCAATGAAAGTCTACGTAAATGAGTTAAACTAATTTTTCTGGTGTATTATCTTGAATCCATCTTCAATACAAACAATTCGTATAACTTAAAGTAAGAAAAAAACTTACGTGATTTTCATTTCTTTGTTAATCATTATGTGTACTAACAATAAGTTGAATGGAATAAATATTTTTGCATCGCTCTGTAAATAAAAGAAAGCATAACTGAGCGCCGTATCTTTTCAAATTACAAAATTAATCTACAAAATATGGTTGCTATATCCCTAAGTAATATTCAATATTATCCAATAAAGGAGAGATTGCCCTGAGGAAATACGCTTTGAAATATCTATCAAGAAAAAATATTAATATGTAAAAGGTTTGGTTGATATTAAAATATTTATTATGAATGCGCCTTATACTTGATACATTCTGGAAATTGGGTAAATATTTTTATAACGTCCACTAGGAATACTTGACCAGTGTTTCGAAATGTTATGTTTGGCACCCTGCCAAGTTCCTGAAACAACCAATAGATGTACAAGTATGAATACTAATACATAAAATCATCGCAGTGGAATTTAACGTCCTTTCAAATGTCACATTAAAATTTATTTACCCTTAGGTCGCTTTTACATTTAACGACACGACACCGATAAATCGTACACGATTTCAGCGGCACGATATCGGGGTACGCAAAATACAGATACGAAGCCTTGCGCTTTTTCACTAGCCGATACGATAACGATATTGTCGTTGCCGATCAGACGATACAATTTATCGGAACGTTTTATCGTGGGCACGCGCCTTCCCTATTTCATCGTGACGACATTTTGAGTTTGTTTCCGAAAAATTTGTTGCCGTCTGCTATAGTCTACTATGTTTTTTCTTATTTATATTATCAATATGGCTTTTAAGTTCGATATTGTGAACTTGTGTGAATTAGTGGAAGTAAAGACCTGTATTTGGGATAAGCGAGATGAATTTTACAAAAAACAAGATTGTTCGAAAAAAGGCATGGGAGGCAATATTTAGTCAAACCGTCGCCAATAGCCCACTGTGCAGCTCTAGTGGTTAGCTCTAGCTTTTTGTAGACGTTCAAATAAAACATAAAAATCTCCTTCAACATGTCTTGCTTTGATGATATCATGCACCCAGAAGCGTTTTGTTATTGATCTCTTCTTTCTCCTTAAATACAGAAAATATAACAATCGCAGTTTGTTATAATGTAATTTGTTGCGATGCGCTACATCGAGAATAGACGTGCTCTCGGCAACAGACGAACACGCACTGAATGTAAAAATTGTCGTTTTCGGCGAACAATATCGGTGCAACGAAAAACTGACCACCAGACGATTCGATAAAACGTTGTGTCGTCCCTTCGCGATCGTTCACGATTTATCGCTGTCGTGTCGTTAAATGTAAAAGCGGCCTTATAATCCCAATGACGATATATTATTTAGGCATAACAAATAGTTATTCACTGGAAGGGGGAGGGGTTGTTAATGCGATAATTATCGGACGGGAATGCTAGTTACCTTTTAACCCACTGACGCTCAAGCGATTTTGGCAATCGTAAAGTTATTTTCACAGTATGGAAGTTTAATTCTTTCCCTCCAGAAGTCCGGAGGACTAGAGCGTTGACAATGTTGCTCATTACTCTATCGCCAGTAAATATAATTTAAAACTTACATGGCGGGACCCATAGATCAAATGGATGGGTTCTTCAATACAGCTAACTAGAATTGCTTTAGCAAGAATAGGCCCATCTGGATTTGCGACAGATTCCGGGTTTTCCGATAGAGCAAAAGGTGTGTTAAGATGTGTAAAAGATGTTGAGAGAGCTTGTTAAGATGCCAAGCTTCTATTGGCATCTTAAACAATCTCTCTCAAACCACCAAAAGCCAACCCACCTTGAATAAACAGGGGCGCATATAAGTAGACGAGGGTAGAAAACTATGAGTTTGTGTGGCAACTTGAGCAAGCCCTCCCAACACACACAAATTAATATATATATATGTGAATACACACGCGCACACACATACAGTCACACACACGTGTATATGGGGATAGGAGGAGAAGAAGATGGACATTGGGTCAACGTCAAATGTTTTAAAGCTAGTTAGTAAAATAGGTGCTTAAATAAAAATGTAGAAGTTTTATACAAATATAACACATTTAATCCAAATAATGCAAATGTAAATATAAGTTAGCTTAAGGGAAAAAAAAAATCTGCAACAATATTCTTATGTTTTATTCTTCATCTTTCTTGTATGGGACGTGTATACAGGTTTCGAGTGTTTTCATGTTTAAAGTTCTAACTCTGTCTCTATATTTCATTCTCGAAGTTCCCTGAACTAATTTCGCAGCCCTATGTTGAACCCGTTCCCACAAATCAATATCTTTTGGGCATGACTATCCTCCAGTACCACACGCTTCAATGATTCTGGCCCAGATTGCACACAAGCACCCGAAGAGCTTATTACTTCAGGAAGTATCGCAGAGCTAACCAAACATTTGGTATTTCCAAAACAAACAAAAAAAAATCCTCGTTTCCAAACAATCCCCAACAGTCAACATTCCCTCTGCCAACCCTATCCCGCCAACCCGGTGACACACAAAATTTAAAACCACACACACATAAAAAAAAAAAACGCGCGGTCACTAAAACACGCGTTGCCAACATCCCCAAAACCACAAGGGGAAAAAAAACAGCAGTTTGCCCCGCAAGAACATAACAAAAACCCCAACCCAAAACGCAAATGCCGTTAAACGCCGACCAAACACAACACAAACTCCCGAGTCGAATATCCTACGAAAGTTTCGGCGTAGAAATATCTAAATCTTAAAGAGAAAAGAGCCGATAGGGATGAGAAAAGAAAAAGAGATGGAGTGGAGTAGAGAGGAGAGAAGGCTCCTTCAAGGTCAGGGTTACTCGCGGTCGTTGCCATACTTCCGGGACTTGGCGCGCTAAGTAAAAGTGGGCCTCCGCAGCTGTGGACAGGTAGAAGGACGGCTTTTTCGGCGGCGGTGCCCCATCGCTCACGTGACTCTCGGTTCACATGTCACACCTCGGTGATGTAAGGGGGATTCACGCCAAAATCAAATTCTTTGCAATGGGAAGGTTTCTTTTTTTTTTTTATGGTTTTTCACTTTTACGATTTTGTAGGATTATTATTTTCAATTTCTTCCATTGATTAGATACAGTGGCGGTTTATGACCCAAGCGACACAAACGGTCGCTTAGTGCGTCGGACTAAAGAGGGCGCCGAATTGTTCACTGTTAAAAATAGCTACTCAAAAATAAGTAAATTGTATTAATTTTTGAATATATTCGATACTTATCATAGCTTCGAATACATAAGTTTCCATTTTGTGAAAGTCATATACTCAAGAATGAGTAGAATGAGTAAAAAGAGCAGTTGCTTGCCTGCATAGGCTGCCTTCATAAATCACTTTCAATAAATATCGACAATTACAACTAAGACTTGCCAGTAATCAAACCCAGGTCCACAGAGATCGCAGCCCAATGCCTTATCCGTTGTACTACGAGGACGACGTGAAGAAGTTATGTTAAAAAGGTGTGCCAAACGAATGGAAAGTAAGATATTTGAATTGTAATAATTTAGTTTCCATTTAAGGAATCAACCTCAAATAATGTGGAAAACCATCTATTGAACATCTTGTTTAAGTTTGTCAGGTCGCTTTATTAAGATGACTTGAACAGAAGCTGATATTAGCAATATTAAATCACACTGCTCATTTTGAGAAAGTACGATTACTTAAATTTGAGTATGTCATCGCTCATTTACGATGCAATTGTACTCAAAGAAAAATGAGTAGATTCAGGTACTCATTTTTAAGTAAATTTTTTTTTACAGTTTTATGGGAAAACAATCAAAAATCAACCAATGAATTTGAAAATTTTAAATGTTCATTTATTATTGTGAATTACTGTACCATTAATCCTATCTAACGCTAAATACCATATACCTTTACACTGTTAAAAATTATAAAAAATAACAAACTTTGGTACCCATTTAGCTGCAAGCAACATTTGGTGCTTAGTTTCACCATTTTATGGTGCTACAACGGATGGTTTAGTTGTGAAACGTTGTAACAAAACACATAAAGTTGCATAAAACTCATAAGAGTTTTCTTAGTATTGCATTTGTAGAGTAACGAAGCTGGCAATTTTCCGATCGCAAATGACAATTTGTCACCGATCGGGCTCGAACTAGGAATCCCCTTATTCATAGCTGAACGCCGTTATCCACTGGGCCGCGGAGATCTATGTTCGTCGTTGTCTTTCTTGGAGGTACTTGCTGATGTAGCGACAGCGAAAATTTCGGATGCAGTTACAGAGGTTGAATCAATTATCGATGAACCTCCGCTTTTTTTGATAAAGGATTTTTAGTTCAACCTAAATTCCACCATAATGTGGTGTAGACCTCTATTTTGCACCAATATATGGTACATCGTTGAACTGAAATTTTTAACAGCATAGAATGGTAAGAGATATAAATACGATAAGTACTAAACTTTGTTAATAACATCAAGACCAATGATGTGTTTTCGACCACTTAAAAGTCTTTATAAAGGAACACCTGTATCTTACGAACAATGAATTAAAGGTACGGCAATTTATTTCGGACGAATTTACGCATACAGATATTTATATGTTATAAGTATTATTTTTTCTTCCTTTTTAGGGAGTACGTAATAAATTTCAGCTTCAAATGCAAGCGTGTAGTAGTTGTTGGAATATTGTTTAATTAAAAAATCATCAAAAGTTAATGAAATAATCCACTCTCTCTTAATCTTATTCGTATTACTGCGTTATTAATACAAATATATTTTGACAGTTTAAAACGTTGGTTTAGAAAATTATACTTTTAAAAAAGTAGTAGAATTGACTTAAATGTTTTTTTTGTTTGTTATTTTTTAATCGACTACAGAGAAAAGTTTTGAGACTGTTTCCTTTAATGGTAAATAAACTGTTTAGATGAATTTTGTGAAGACAAAAAAATAAAATTAACAATTTATCTTCAAAGAATAGAGATAATTTGAGGAAAGAAAGATACAGCAATGTCTACCTTCAAACAAATTCCGAGAATAAAACAAAGTAACTTTTATTCCATTAAAAAATTTACAATAATTATAAAAACAATATATACTTTATTTAAAATAAATTGAAAGTAAATTAGTTTGCTACGTTTCCATTCTCAGCTTTATACTTTCCATGAAAATTACCTCAAAAGAAGAGTGCAGATTGCGTAAGGAACGCTATTTCTTCTTACTGGATGCGAACAGGTTGTTGACCCCGCTCCGTGCATGGGGCGAAAATATTTCTCGAAAATCGATCCCTTGCACTGGCCCCATCTGATGGGTGAACTAAGAAAGTTTATCGTGGGCTGGGCCGCATTTAGTAATACGCAACACGCGAAAAGGCCCCGTAACAGGTGACGGCCATCTTATGTCATCCGAGGTCATTTAGGATTCTTGAAGGAGTATTGGATGGCTTTTCGCTATCTTAATGGAACTGTTTACTCAATCCTAGAAGTTGAACGCGATCCACGTAGTTATATTTTGGTATTGCAGAGTTTTATATTAATTCAGTATTAAATAAATGTATGATAAAAAATTAACGTCGAGTAGAATTATTTTTAAGCACTCAACCGAGATTCCATTTAAAAAAAATTTTACTCGTTTTCTACTCGAAAAGTGTATGACAATTGAACCGACTAGTTTCAATGGATTAAGTCAATCGCCTTAACTCCCGACCACCTAGTCGACAGCATAACGAAAATTAAAACACTTTTTTATCGAATTTTTTTTAACGATATTGATATAAGGACTGTAAAAATTTACTTTTACCCCTTTGCTTATTGACAGAGTTTGATTCTGTAATTTTCAAAGCAGACCCGAAAACTACCCTTTTTTAAAGTGTAATATATTTTAACTGTTTTTTATCAATAATTTATAACCGTTAAAAAAAAATTTTTGAGAAAAATATAAACAAACGATTTTGCGAAAAATGCGGATTTTTCTGGTTTTGAAACTAAACAGCTCAATTTAAATTAAAAACAGGATTTTTTATGCAGATATTTTAAAATTTGGAATGAGATCGATTTTTTTCCTTTTGTAAAAAAAAAATGAATATAAAACTGTGATTCCCAGAGAGATTTTAGCATATATTGTTTTTGTTTGGTATTTATTCCATTATTCCAGTTTTATTACTTTACAAGTTATTTTATAACGTAATTTGAAATAAAAAGAATAAATAGCCTTTTTCTTAGTAAATGTATTCATATCATAAATTTACTTTTAAATGGTACTCTAGTTGCAAACATTTGTTAGAAGAAAATTGAAATTAATTTAATTTAAGGTTATGAAACCTATTGAAAATTTATTTAACCACAACATTTTATAGTTTATGATTACTGAGAATTTAATTTACATGATAAGTTTAATTTAATTAATAATTTATTGATATTAGTAAATAATCACACAAAACTTATATACATTAGAAACACAATTGAAAATTTATCTTCATTAGTGAATAAAGTGAATATATACTTTTTCACCGTTTAAAATTATTATTTGGTATACCTTCCAGAACATTTACTTTCGGTATACATTGTAAGTTTGTTTTATAGAAAAATGAATTTTACAAAAAAATTAAAGACAAACCCTTAAATGTTCACCTTTATGGAATTAAAATTGAATATCACCCCCCAAAAGATACTTTAATTTTATTATATAAGTTATCTACATGAAATAAGATTTCAGATGTAGCAGCTCGAGTGAAATTTTCCCATCAATTGCGATACCTTGCCAAATCTGGGAAGGTAAACTTTCATTTTTTGCCCAAACATTGCGTACTCGTGGATTGCGGAATCCAAACTTGTTGGGGCCCCTTTCGAGGGGGCCAAAACACTCTCAGCGAGACGAGTGAAAAAATTGGGAAGCTTTCACTATATTTTCACTTCCCCATTCTCCGATTGTTCCCCTCCATCCTTTCCCATGATCCACTTTCCAGGAAGGGAAGGAGATGATTTCCGCATCATGAGGGATCCTTGCCTCTTCCGCATCCCTCTAAGAGAAGAAGGGACTCCACGACATTAAAATCGAATGTAAATGACTATGACGTCACTCATTAAAATTTGAGTGTTAAGAATGTGACTTTTTATCTTTTTGGAGTGACGAATTTCTAATTGCGTTTTTCAAAGTTGATAAAACTGTTTATAATATTTGAATTATAGAATGATCTCTCTGCGTCATTCTATAATGAGTTATTATTAATTAGTGTTAGTTATTAATAATTAGTGTAGCATGTGACAAGGTAATGCGTTTTGGCTTTCAATTGGTTTTTAGTCAATTTTGCTAGTTTATTTTTAAAAATATATTAGTGTATTTCATAAAATCATACTTTTAAAAAAGTATTTTAATACAAGAACTGATATTTAATATAAATGTTTTATTTTTGGTATGAAGGGTTGCAAGTGACGCTATAATACTATTCGCCTAAAAATTAACAGACAAGTTAAGTAGTGCGTGTTCGAAGAGTTGTATTATTAAAAACAAAAGTCGAAAGTTCCATCCCGTAAAGGGTCATCTTTCCTTTTTTTTTATTTGAATTATAAAGAAATCTCTATAAAATTTTTATTTATTATTAACGGTTAAACAATTTCGTATAATTTTTTATTCAATTTCTCTTCAGTTTTCAAGTAGAAATGTATCTAATAAAATTGACAAAATTAATCTTAAATGACTCATTTAATTTATTTGAATATACAGCTGTAATTTAGGATATCTTCGAAACATTTAGTAAAGTAACACAATTTAATAATCTATAATGAAAAAACTGTTGTTGAAGGATTGTAGCTCAATCATTTAAAAAGCTTTGAGGTTTTATTACTGGTGTTTCAAAGAAGAACATTGTTAATATTTAAATAATTTTGATCGTGATTTTCATAGCAAAAGATGGCAAAAGTGCAAACGATAGAACTAAACAAAAGAAGATAAATTTGTTTTTGAACACAACTTTGCTTTGGTTACTTGCGAAATTCTTCATTGCAGGTTAGTTTCATTTGCAAATAATATTCATTTAATCTAGTCAATAAAAAGTAATTTAGAAATATATTTTAATGTACTTTTATAAACTATTTGAAGATTCCCTTATCCAAAAAGAATATAACTGACACATAATATAAGAATCAATACTTTCAAGGCAAAGTAATTCTGTCCATCATCTTAATTTTATTTGTATTTAAAATATAAATATAATTCTTTATTTCACGTCGGTTTTAAAACATTTAAAAATCTGAAAATGTATGCATTTAATTTTCAAAACCTGAAAATTTTGTTTAGGTATAAGGTTTTATATAAATATTTTGAACATAGAATATTAGAAATATAACAAGAGAAAACATTAAATTATGTGTATCTATTAAAATGTTTAAATAAATATTTTACTCTATATGTTAGTAAAATGTAAAATCCGAAATTCTTCGTTCTTTCTTTTCATTGTGTTCTTTAATATTATAATAAATACAAAAAAGTTTGCAAAAAACCTTCTTTTTACAGCGAATTTCGACGTAAATAATTTGAAAAATTAAGAAACATTATTTTTTTTTTATTTTATAAAATTTGAATAACTTTCAAACAAAATAAATGTAATACAAAGTTACAAACGACTTTTATTCGAGCACAAGTGACCTTTATTAAAATTTTTAATTCAAATGCAAGCAAGTTTTTATAGTTGTTGTTAAAGTTTTATAAGAAAGTTACTTTGAAACATTTTTTTTGAATTTATGGAAACACAAATTCCTATTAGACACATTTCGTGAATATTTTTTAAATTAAACTTTTCTTCCATAAATTTTTATTTTATATTAACATAGAGTATAAAATTTTGTTAAATTAAAAAATTAAATATGGTTGATTTTAACCAGACATTTTAATAATCAGTTTAAAGAATTTAGGTTACATTTTTGTGTCTGAAGTTAACTTTAATTTAAATATAATCTTATGTTACTGGTTAAAAAAGCAAATTCATTTAATCGTAAATAACAAATTAAAGGTAAAAAAACCCAGATTTATTTAATCGTAAATAAGCAAATGACATTATCAGCTAAAAATAAGATGAATGGCTTCGATATATTTAAAATACTGCTTAATTTTTGTTACTGCCATAGTAAGATATTTCTGATATCTATTACTCTTTATCAAAACATCAAACTTAACAAAACCCTGACGTATGCCAATCCACCTACGATAATTAAAACAATTTTCAATGAATACTGCAACTGTGTCCATATGTGGTGAGATCCCATCACTTCCGATGTTTTCAGGCAACCATCCTAAATTTCCGCACACCATCAAGTGTCGGCATCGTTAAAGGTTTTTAAAACTAAAATAATAAAAAAAAAATTCAAATTTCCGACAGAGTGCGCAACCCTTTCCGGGAAGTGCTCAAAAGACCTGCATCCCCACTTGTGTGTGTGCCGTCCTAACCCAGATTGGCAACCACATCAGTCCCACAACTCGTCAAGTTCACGCCGGGCCACCGTCGGCCGTTGAACTCCTCGGCGGGGGGAAAAAAAGAGTATCCTTTCTTTCTTTGTCTTGGAATTTCTCTTTACTTTTTTTTTAATCGCCTCCTCTTATTTCTCTCTCACACTCCCCCTTTTTTTAGCTGTAATTCTCTTTCTCTTTTCACCTTGATGAGATAAGAAGTTTAAACATGTTGAACTTTGAAGCGGGGTGTTTTTTTTTTTTTTAAGAATTTCTGGAGAAGGCTAATTTTTCTAGTATAGAAGAAATATATTAATTAAGATTATAGTGGTTATTTTCATTTATAGGAAAAACATATATATATTTTTTACAATTCACAATTTTTTTTACTTTGGTATTGTACTATTTATATCTATCTTTCTCTCTCTATTTCTTTTTCTCTATTTCTCTGTATATTTCTCTTTCTCCCTCTCTATTTCTCTGTCTATTTATCTTTCTCTCTCCATGTCTCTCTCTTTCGCTATCTCTTTATTTTCCTCCCTCTCTTTCTCTCTCTTTCTTTCTCTCTCTCTCTCTTTTTCTCACTAATTCTCTCTCTCTCTCTATCAATGCTCTCTATAAGGCCGTTTTTCCAGAAAACGCATTTCCTTAATGCGAGTGGTTACATAAATATGGTAAAAACTCGGGTTCGAAACCTATCACTGTTCACTATTTAAATACAAAATAAAACTCATTATTATTTAATATGAATTATTATTTTTATATTGCAGTGGCGATTTTATGTAGGTTCAAGTTAATGTGATGATCACATTTCAAGTATATATATGTTATTTGGAAAGGGTTTAACATTGAATCGCAAGAAATGACGATACAACGAAAGCAGAGTGTGTTACTCTCCGAGCGTTACGAGGAATACCACAGGCCGAGTTGCTATGGCGGAACTTTCTAAATGGAGTAGAGGGTTTAGATTAAAAATGGTTTTCTACAATCAATCAACTTAACTGGTACTCATTTTCTGATCTTCATTTCTTCAGATTTAAGTGAACTTACCCATTTCTATTGCAGACGGCAAACAAGAGAATTCTGTCGGCGGGCATTCTATTCGCGGCTGAATATTATACAAAAGCTTGTATTTCCCAATATACGAAAGCGTGTAATACAAAAGCATATAATAACGTAAATGGACTGGTATGAAATTACAGACACCATATGGGATTATAAAAATCCATGTAAAATTATAGATTAATTTTCGGGCAACATCGGGAGTGAAGTTGCATTACAAAAAAAAATCCGTCAAGGTAATATCAAGTTAAAAATATGACGAATCATTCGTTTATTAATTTATAGATTAATATTCGTACGACGCTCATAATGGAAAGGGCTCAAGTTACTAAGCATCGTAAATATAATAAGTTATGCATTGTTGCATTAGCGTAAATATATAATTTATAATAGAAAATTTGTTGGCATTTAAAATAAAGTAAGTATTACAATTACTGAAAAAGTGTAAGTGTTGTTTGGTAAGAAATAATGTTTATTAGACAAATAAAAAAAATATAAAGTAAAAGTAACGGTTTCAAGAATAAAAATTGTCCCAAACACATAAAACTATCAAATATTTTTTTGAAAGGAATTATTTACTTTTCGAGTATTTATTTGATTCAACTAAAACTAATTTTGTTTATTGAGCAAAATGAGTTAAAATGTATTTACAACATTCAATTTCTCAAATATCGTTTGGATTTATTCCTATTTATTAATGAAGTAAAATATTGCATTTTGTATTTCTGTAATTAAACTCTCTTTAAGTAACAAAAATGTCAACAAAAGTGTTATATTAATTATTTTATTTAAATGCGACATTTTTAATGAGCAAATTGCATTGTTGGGAAAGAGGAGGTTATTTTTTAATTACAAGGCTATGCCTATTGCAAGGCTGTGCTTTAATAAAATGTAAAACTTTAAAGTTTGAAATGTACTATTAAGAACTTGTGAATTTATTTTATAATCTTTTTAGATACAGAATATTCTTGCTTATAATTTAATTTATAAAAGTTATGCAAGATTCAAGTATGTTTAGTAAATATTTGTTATTTGTTTAAAGCTTAAAGTTTCAAAAAAAATATATAAGAAAGTCAAATATAAAAGAGTTGTGTGCCATAACAAATATTATTATTATTTCAAAGTAATCTCTATTTTAGGATAATTTTATACTTAAACATGTTTATTTTTAAGGCAAATATGTTTACTTCACATACGTTTGCTTCTCAAATTCTTTTTCAAAACATAGGGTCAATTTTTATCTTCAATGCAGGTTAAACAAGTTAACATGCATTTTATTTAAGAAAGACATGCATCAGAAATATTTAAATTGACCCTGATAAAAAGTTTTTGAAATGTAATGCTCTAATTATACCCTCGTACTATAAAAAGAAGCCATCAGAAGCACTGGCGAATTCCCTGTTATAACAAACAGCTTTCACGTGACCATTGATTCATTAAAGAAAAAAAGTTCTTAAAACAATCAGCAGTAACCTTTCAAATGTTGCTCCATTCTTGCCACATTTACTTCCGTTTACTTTTCATCCAACCAATCCCCATCTTCCGAAAAAAATAAAAAATATAATTACTATTTTGAAATTGAAATAGCTAAAACGAGGGTACGCTATTCTCTTCCCACACCGGATAACACACGAGTTTAAAAAAACAAACAACTCCTTCAAAACTATTAAATCGAATTCAATTTCAAACAATAAACGAAACGATCTATTCCAGAGTCGAAATTCGAAAAACCCCATCCGGAAAAAAGCTGGATCTGCGACGTCACTCTACACACGTGTATCACCCATTGACCGCCAAGGGCTCAGAAACCCACTCGCCAAGCCACTTCACCTGTAGACCCAACAACACAGAAGCAAGCGAGCATGACCCCTAAACTCTCATTGTTTGGCGGTTAATAGAAATACGAGCAACTCGTGTTTGACCCTCCTGCCGTAGCAGTTGGAACTGCTATTTTTATTTAGCGCCATTGTTGGCGTTTGCTCATCTATTTGCCATGATAATTAAGGATCGTGTTTTTCGCGCGTCTGTTGTAGAATAATGCACATATCCTGTGACAATTATGATGGGGAAATAGATCAATTGATTTGTTTTGAATAAATTATTTCCGTCAATTGATGTTTTATTGTTTAAAGATAGCTTTTTCCGCATGTATATGTTGATGGACATTGATGTGGTGTGGTTGTTGCATTAATTATAATTAAATAGAATACGCAGATTAAATTTTTTAAAATGCAATTAAAAAAGTTAAATAAAATTTATAAGAGTTTAAAGTATTGCAGAGAAGGAAACTGAACAATTAAAATGTTTTTTAATCAAGTTGTTTTAGGAAAATTTTTGTATAGCAAGATTCTAATATTTTATATTAAATGGCGTTTACATAATACACTTTTAATTCTAAAACTTTTATAAATATAAATTACATAATTATCTTTTATTAATAATACAGCTTTCGTATCTATAAAATGTAATGATAAATTATAACTTTTTTTCAATTTTTCTCAGAAAAACAGTATGAGGTATTAGGTACAAGACAAAAACTAAAATAAGTAAAATATTTGCCAACATCTATAACGTTCAGTTGTGACAAATTTGTAAAATTGTTTACATTTATAAATTACACAACGAAAAATTAGTCGTGTTAACTTTAAGTGAGTTGTGATAATTTTTAGAGAATTGTGTTTAATGCATAATAAAAATCTAAAATTGTTTGCTTGAGGAATTAAAAAACCGGATTAAAAAAAAATACCGTACAGAAGGTATAAAATTAACTTTTAGGACTAAGAAAAATGGTTGTCTGTGACTTTGTGTATTGTAAGAAAATTCTTAAAAATTAAAAATCCTGATTTTTTGTTGCTCGGTATCAATATTGGCAAAAATTAGCATCTTTTTTAGAAAGAAAGGATGTATAGAATTTCGTTCCAGTTTTAAAAAGAAAACAAAAATATGCTGGCTTTTATAGGTAAACATTAACGACGGAAAAGATCTTCGTTGTTAGGTATTTGTATGCATAGTACGTTTTAACTTTTATTTTATTTGAAACAAAAATGTATTATAAATGTTTAATTTTTAAACTTTCTTGTTTTAAGAAAACTGTGCTCGAGAAATTATATTGAATTTAAAGTATCATATTTCTAACTGGTATTTTTGTATTCATATCTTTAAAGTACCAATTTTATAGGTAATACTTGAAGTCTGGCATGCTTTGTATTGCAAAACCCTAAAAAATACCTTTGCGTATATATTTTTTATTTTTCTTGCGTGTATATTTTAAAAACGGTAACTAACACATATTTTACAGATTAGATTTTAGTCTCTAATATATATTAAATAAAAACTTTTAGATTAAAGTACATGGTAATATTACTTCTATCATACCCACAATTGTTCAAGTTATATAAAATAAAATATTCAAATATATTTAATTAAAGTAATAAAATGTTCGCACAACGTTAAACAAATAAATATATTGTAGTAGTTTTAAAACAAGTTTTTGAATGTTTCTGTTAGTTTTAATTTAATTGCTGCACAAATAATTAAAAAAATAAAATGTTATTTTTTTAACAAGACGTATTTATTTATTCTTTAACTATGTTATGTACTTAACTATCAATTATTCTTAGCAAGAATTCAAAAATTTATCGGAAAAAAGAATGTCTTCAATAGTATATTTTAACGGACGCAATGTCGAGTTATTTGATAATATTTTTTAAATTTACAATTTTGTGTTTATATCCCACTTTTACTAGAAGATAATGAATTTTACAGATTAAAAAAAATCGCAATTTATTCAAAATCCATGAAAACATTTCAAAACAGTTCTATAAATTATATTTTGTTACTTATAACGGAAGAGAGTAAAGATAAAAAAAAAACCTTAACCTTCACTCAGTCGAATCCATTTAAAATCATAAAATAAGACCTGTCTCTTGTTTCTTTGTGCAGGTGCATGCTAAGCGGTTCGTCGTCGCTGGTTCCAGACATCCCCGATACAGGTGTCCAAGGATGAAGGAATATTTTTTTCGATAACATTTTTCAGTAATTTACTAGTGCAGGTGGAAGATGCCACAACGCGCAAGATGCGAGTTACATCATTACCGTAAACCCAATTTCACGTTTCTTTGCGCGGGAGGTCATTGAACTTCGAAAGCACCGACTCTCCGTTGGGTAAGAGTTCCGCACTCGATCTACCCCCTCCTCTAATGGCTAAAAAAATATATATCGGCTTTTCATTGAAATTATTATTCGATGAAAATAAATTAATGGTATTTAATAGATAATTTAAACAGAATTAAAAAAAATATGGTAACTGCCTATCTATATACATATATAATTAAGTATTATATCATTAACTACTATACTGTAAAAAATATACCTAAAAATGAGTACCTGAATATAGTCGTTTTTCTTTGAGTACAATTGTATCGCAAATGAGCGATGACGTACTCAAATTTAAGTAGCCGTACTTTCTCAAAAATTGAGCAGTGTGATTTAATATTACTAATCACAGCTTTTGTTCAGACATTTAACAAGCCATCTGTTTCTAGCCATTTTAACAAAGATACCTAAGAAACTTAAAATACTTGTTCAGAAGATGGTTTTCCACATAATTTGATGTATGTTGCTTAAATGTAAACTGAGTTATTACCATTCAATTATCTTACTTCCAATTCTTTTGGGACATCTTTTTAACATTTCTTCTGTTTATAACTTCTTCGCGTCGCCCTGGTAGTACAACGGATGAAGCACTGGACTGTGATGTCTTAGGATATGGGTTCGATTCCCGATAAGTCTTGGTTGCAATTGTTGATATTTATTGAAAGTTATTTATGAAGGCAGCCTACGTAGGAAAGCAACTGCTCTTTTTACTCATCGTACTCAATTTTCAGTACATGACTTTTTCAAAAATGAAGCTTATGTATTCGAAGCTATGATAAACATCAAATGTACTAAAAAATTTACAATCCCGATTAATCTCCTATTAATTATTATTTGTAATATCGATATTTCGATACATACGTTATTGATAAATCGATATTTTATGATTATAATAAGCATAGTACCATTAAGTAAACACAAAGAAGGATTAGTACAATTTTGTTTTCCCCTTTATTATTAATACTATAGATAATTTGCCACTTTTGTCAAAGCATTATTACTGTTATGTTTGTTGAATAAGTGCGATTTTTTAGTTGAATTTTGCTATCTCGTGTGTTCTTCCGATCTTGAGTTCTTCCGTAGTGCCAAGTGTATTTTTGATTAATCGTCAAATCGAAAATTACAAAATCAAAATCGAGATTGATTTTTTACTTCCGGCATTATTAATGTACCGAATCTTCGCCCAAGCCTACTAACTACAAAGCATAATTATTAAACATTATTATTTCTCAACTATTAACTTACTATTTATACTTCACTAGTTTTAGAAAAAAACCTAAACTTGAATGAGTTTCTTTGTGCAAATTTCTTAACAATTTTATTAATTAACAATTTAAATTCCTCAAATAATATATTTTGAAAGTGTAATTCAACCTTAAACATGTTTCCAATAAATTTTGTTTACATCATTTTAACCACATTTCTTTACTTTTCGTTTAATGTACACATTTTGTATATTTAATCTGGCTTAACTTTTTCTATATTAACAACCCGATTGGTTGGTAAACTTTAAGTCTTAAAACAAATCCACGACTTTCTTCCTCAATATAAACGTCTAAACAAAAAAAATACTTTACTTCTAAATTCTTAATTATTTACATGGCTAACTATTTATTTGTACAAAAACTCCCTAATCAAGGCAGTTCCAATTTTTCTTTGAAGTTTTTTCTAATATCATTCTAAATCAAGCACTTCATTTCAGACTATAATTAGTAAATTTACATAATTTAACCATCTGTGTTATATTTATAAACCGAATTGCAGAGAAGAAGAGAGGGCACACAAACATACATGCTGCATGACTGAATTCTCAATGGAATGTTGACAAATATTTCAAACGGAACGGCACCTGATCATCACGATTCCGTTTCTTTCTCTCTCTCTCTCTCCCCCCCCCCCAAACCGGCTGATTACATCACAGCCAGACGCGACCTCACGCAATACACTGCGTCTGTGTGTCAATGACCGGGAGTAGCCTTGACCCTGGGTTTGTTTGTTTTTTTAAAATCTCTCTGACTCAATATCAGATGCGGAAAGGACAGAAAAAAAAAGAGTTACTACGGAACCCAGTCATGATCCGTTGATTCTGAGAGGTTTTTTTTCTCCCTCTGCTCTGCGCGATTTGTGGAGAAGCTTAAAAATCCCTTTTGTTTGCTGTTGTTCTCCGTTAAACGTTTTGTTCGGATTACAATTCGCGGCGTTTGTTTCCACGGGCGTATGTATCGCTTTGTGGGGAAGTGGACGTAAAACCTTTTGTCGGCTCGGCTATAACTTTCTAGAACATTTGTTACGCCTGTGGGATTCCCGTTATGCACATATATTTATGTTTTATCCGTTTCCATTTTATGGTTGTTAACGTGGCTTTTTTTCTGTTGTAAAGGTGACATGCGATATTTGAATGAGTATTCGGTTTCGAACAACAGAATTTTGTCAATTTGAAGTGGTGGTTACAGGCAACTTAAAGCCCAAGCGACATAAGTCGCCACTGGTGATTCTGGACTCCGGAAGGCACCAAATTTGAATGTCAAAATAGATTAACTGATGATTACTAGAGAAGCTTTGTGGTCTACATTTAATTATTGCATTACTATCTTTGCTTTTTGAACATTTAATAGTGGATTATTAGTTACATCCTATTTTATTACCATTGAAAATGACAAGAGATTTCGGATTTATATTCAAGGAATTTAGCAAGTAAAATATTTTTATTTCAGAGTGCTAGTTTGAAGTATTTGTAGTTCTATAAATATTTGCCGTGTAGAGGGATCTGGTTCACGTTAAACTTGTCATGGTCAAAACGTCATAGTTAATCATGGAGATGGGGAAAATATAAGGGACGTCATAATTATGCTTGCTTAAGCTAAAAAAGTTCATAGAACTGTCCCTAGTTGCAGTGTTTCAGTTTTTTCTCATCTGAAATCGAGCCTAATAGGGTTTCCTTTTTTAAAATAACGCAATCAAACACAAAAATTGTTAAAAATTGTTTTAAGATTTAACTTTTTACTATTAACGAGTTTTCACTATTTTTGAACTTTAAATTAATTCATGTTTTTAATGTTAAAGAACTTTGTAGATCATTAAACTTAAAAAAGTTCTTATTGAACTTCTTACTATTATTGAACTTTTTAATATTATTGAACTTTAATATTATCAAACTTTGATGTCGTATATTAAATTGCATTTTTCTAATTTACACTCGGTATTTATGCTTTCCTCATACGAAAATAAAGCGCACTAAATATTGTTTGAACACTCCGTATTAGTTAATAAAGGAATTAATCAAGGTACGCAAAAAAAATGAAGTGCAGATATCGATTAGCAAAAATAACTCAAAATGTAAAATCTTCTAATTAAAAGATGTGATAAGTATTTTTCTATTTAAAAATACATACTATCCAATTTCGCCCGAATGTCACGTTTGAAATCACTTTCCTATCCGTTGAAACAGTTTTTTCTGCTATTGGATAATCCTTGCAACAAAAGTAACTTCCAGGTGCTACTAATATATTATCCAATGACAGATGACCGGAATTTTGTTTTTCCTTTCTCGTACGCGACGTGATAATGAAACCTTTTCCTCTGACCTTCTAAAAGTTTATCAATAAATAGATTAATTACAAAAGAGAACGTTAAAAGATAATTAATTACGTTCTTTTCAATTTTATCTTCGACATTATTTATTACTTGTTAAATAAGCTTGGATTTAATATTGTAGAATATCATTTTGTAAAAATCGTGTGGAAGAACGAATATGCGATAATTTCAAAGGATTAGTTTCATGCAAATATGTATTTTTGTATTTAGAAATAACATGTCTGTGCTGAATAGTTTTAATAATTTAAGTATAAACCGTTTTAAGTATTACTTTATGAAATACACGTTAATATGTATTCATATCTGGTTGATAAAATGGTTCTGGTTCATAAAATGGTTGAAATATTTTGTATTAACGTAGCTTTAGAAAATAAATTCGAAATGTAAAATATAGGAACAGAGGGTATAAGTTTTAAAAGATATTACGCTTATATTATTACTAGAGATTAGTGTCACACTTGTACAGGAAGTTGACGTTGTAAGTCATTAAATGTATACTTTAAATAAATATTGTTATTTAGTTTTAGATTTTTTGGTTTTAAAATGCAAAAGCGATGAAAGATGGGATCTTAATGATAGAAAAAATTAAGTTTATTCATCTTCTCTCTTATACTAGCAAACTGTGTTAATTTTTGAATTTTTTTTTTATTATGTTTTGAATTGTAAAACAAATAGATTATCACACATTTTCGGAAGATTGCTGCTTTATTTGTTTTGCATGTACGTTTTAACTAATTTCCGATACTTACCATTATTAATAATGCAAACAAACATGTTCCTCCGTTTGCAAAGTATAATAAAAGATAAATACAGTTGTACATTTTTAACTGTTTTATCGGAATGTGTTCAAAGGTTTCTTTTATTTATAAAATATATATATTTGAGTATGCAAAAACACCTCTGGTACTTTGATGCTTAAACAAATTATTTTAACAATATTTCTAAACTGTTTCTGAACTTGAATTAAATTGCCCAGAAATTTTATTTTTTGCCTGAAATATATCTTTGTAATAGAAGAAAATTAAAAACACCAATGTAAAATATATTTAATAATGAAATGTATATTTTGTTTTCAGAAAACCTATTTTATCACAATTTATTCTATCCAAAATTTATGAATAAGATGCAAAATGTTTGAATCGTAAATTGTCATTGTTTTAATACAAAGAACAAAATTGTAAATAAAACTCATTAAAAGATAATTTTTATTTCATTAAATTAATCCTTAAGAAAAAGCTTTTATTTTTTGGGCATGGCAATTTATAATACAACTGTTTTATGTCTTTATATAATTCTTATTTACGAAAGGTATTGTCTCTTCCTGAAGAGTATTTCTCAGAATTAATAAAAATAAGTATATTTTAAGTAATATAAATAGAAAGATGGTACTAAAAAAAAAATTAAATTTTCATCCCAAAAATCTGTACAATTTAAAAATATAGATTCTTTTATTTACTGCACATTTGATATTTTGTGGCAATATAAAGAGGATGGTCAGTGATTTGTATTATGCAAATGTCATATATTGAGAATAATTTATGTCATATATTTTATTATACATGTAAAAATGTTTTTTTTTTATTTTGTTTTTCAGAGGAGGTAAATTAAGATTAAGGATTTTTATTTCATAAAATTTAATAACGCTTTGTAAGTTTAACATTTAACCCTTTTCCCCTCTCACCGCAGGCCCACATTTTTTCGAAATTAAAACAACTTTATTATAAACATAGATATCGTTTGTAGAGTAGTTTTATTCATTAACCAGTTCGTATAATTCTTTAAGTTTATATTTACAGATTTGAAAAAAAAATTCAATATATTTTAGAACTATTTTCTTTTTCTTTTCTATACAGCGTATACATATGAATATTTCTTACCATAAAATATTATTCATTATGTCTTTTATGTAATAAAAATTGTGGCAATTTCTCATCGCCCCCCCCCCTTATTAGCTCCTTGCAACAATCATTTTCTCTGTTTTTTTATGAAATCTCTACCTACGCCAATGTAAAATTACATTTTATGTCATAAAAATATTATTTTATAAATTAACAAAGAATGAATAACACACGTTTTAACCTTGAAATATATTCCTACTCACAATAAGCTTCTCATATAACCCGTTTTTGCCCGTACTAGCCAATTTGAATTTCACAAAGTTTCTCCTAAACGCCAGACGCTGCGATGAAACTCCCCATCTGGCAACCCTCTTCAGTCAGTCAGTGAGAGAGGGTTGCATTGTCGGAAGTGGGGCGTTTCCACCCCGCGGTCTCCACGTCCACGGTTACGAACACTGGGTAACGGACACAATGACCGACAGTAACCTTGGCACAGGTTTCTCTCTCTCTCTCTCTCTCTCTTCTTCGTTTCTGCACCTCTTCTCTCGATTATTATTTAAACCTCTCTTACCTTTTTTCGCGCTCAGGTGACTCTGTCAAATCGGAAAGATGAATTTTCGGGGACAAGCGAAACAACAGAAGCGGGTTGTTCGCTTGTAAATACGACGAAGGAAACTTGACTTTCTTTTCATTTTCGATCGTTTTGCCCCAAGAAGGACTCAAAGGTATTCGTGGAATGGTGCATGAGGAATTATGGATGAAGATGAAAGGATTATTTCTCAATACATTAAAACATTGTTGCTTTACAATAAATCATTGTTGGGTTTTTACCTTAAGGTATTTTGTCTTTGCGTAGTTTTAAACGCATATACTAATTTAAAATCTTTCCAGTACAAATTTGTTTACAAAATACGACAAAAAGTGGAGGGAAGAGATACTCTCGAGAAAAGGCAAAGTTACTTGTGTAGCCACTATATGGAATTTCGATATATTTTCTTCAGCTTTAACTTGCACATGAGTAGCGGCCCGTGGTCGAAAATATTAGTGCAGCCGAAATCATGTACCCCCCTCCCTTCTTTTCCACAAACTATACATGAACGGATTTCCTTTAAATTTTTACGAAATGATAACATGCGACAAAAATAGAAAACACTAACTTATTTTTTGAAAATTAAAGCAACCCTCCTTTCTTTTAAACGTGCGACTCGGTCAATTTTAATATTAACTTAAATAACGAAACAACAGCAGGACCATGGTTCTGAAAAAACAGCACACAGTACATTTATCACGAAAACCATTTCCGTTTGGTGATATTCTCGTAAGTTCACGTTTCACCCACCCATTTCCGCGTTTCACGCAAAAGCCAATCAGCATATCGAATCTCAAGTGCAGCTAAAACAAGAAAATTCATTTCGGCTGTACCTTCTCACAAATGCAGTACATTAGCATGGGGAGGAATCTCCATACTACGTAGAGGTCGCTATGGCAACGATGCAGCCGATTTCAAATTTCGATTTTTGGCTGCAGTTTTGATTAAATTGAGTTTTCCCCTCCTGAATTGTGCATTACGGTAATAGGCTTTCTATTTATCGGAGATTTTGTTTACTAGCGTAGAAATTTCATTTTCAATTCTAATCTTCATTTAAGAAAATTAGTAAAATATCTGATTTTAGTTTTAAATACACTAATAAATTTAGGTGCAGCCCGGCTGTACTTGCTGTAGTGGACGAGCGCCACTGGCACATGAACTAATCTAAACATTCGAAACATCCTCTTCTTATAAATAGTATAAAAGTTTCTTATTTCAACTTTGCTTATGAACCCCAACAATATTGGACACTTACTTTATAGCGTAATGCAAGTGGTGTAGCGAAATAGAATAATTATTGAAAAACGAAAGTAATAAAGTATTGAAAAACTATTACAATTATAATTGAAAAATAATTGCAATTAAGAATTGGAAAACAATTTTAATTAAGGATTGAAAAACAATTGAAGATGTGAGTGCAAGGACACGGTAGCTCCAGTTTTCAAAATTGCTCAGGAAGAATAAAATTTCTGAACGCTCCTTGCTTCGTATAACACAAAAGTACAGCTCCTTTTCCTTTATATCTCTAAAGACATTGTTTGACTTTTTTGTACCACTATTCTTGCATTAATCAATTGAGATTTTTTTTATAGTAATAAGTGAGAAAAGAGTAAATTAGAAAAGAGTGGAACTTCTTTGTTCTTTCACCTACGTCTGCAACTGCAATTGATTTTTTGTACTTTTGCTATTTTAATTAATGTTTATTATCATACAATCGGCTAAATGACACGATAAACAAAAAGAAATGTACCACATAAGAAGAGTATTTAACAAAATATATGTTAAGTAGCAGTAGTGTAGGCAGTGCTTTCTTTCGAAGGGTTACTCAATATGTTAAAAAGAATGAGATACTTGCCTGTGGCTTTTCTAACCATATAAACAGGACACAATATACATTTTTGAATTATATAATACTAAAACTTCTAACCAAGAATTTATTTCAATAAATAAATTGTGTTATTGATTCGTTTCAAAGTTTATTGCCTTCTTGAAAATATAGGTGCTCTTTTATACGGTGAGGATATTTTATAGATGTCATTTATTGTCTGTTTTTTTAAATTGTGTAACTTAAAAGTGCTCTAACTCTATTTTAAATGGTAAAAAATAAAAGTGGTGTAAAGTTGAGTTATCTTCAACATAGAACCATTTTAAAAAGAATATTTGAATTAAGATTAACTTATTTATTAATATTTGATTAAGTATTGCATTATACAAAAGATGTTATTAGCTATTTTTAAATAAGCATTAACATGCATCTTTTTCGTTTAATTTTCTCCCATAAGTAATCATAAGTAATCTTACTCAAATAAAAGCATTTGAAAATAATATTTTGTATTATTAATGTCAAGTCCCTAGTTTTTAAAGAAAACTTCCCAACAGGGGCTATTAGTAAATAACTTAATTTTATTTTTAAAATTATAACCAAAATGTAATTAATATTTTTAAATTTGACACACTTTTGTTACGTTGTTTTGAAGCGGATTAATTTAAAAAAAATACTGTAAATACTCGATAAAACGCTAAATGAATGATCATTACACCCTTTCGTAATAAGATTTTCAGGCAAAACACAATTGAAATTCCAATATATTATATCATAAACAAGTGTTTAAACTAACGACTATGCATTTTACGCTGTGTTAATAAGCAATATGTGTAAATTTATAGTTTTATATCACTACTATTTTATGAGAAAAAACTTCAAACGATAAAATATTTAACCACCTGTTACATTTAATGACTATTTACATATTAGCGACGATATTATTTGTTGTTTTAACTTTATATACCTATTTGTTATGAATTTTTTAATTACTAGTCAGTAGGGATAGAGATTCAATAAAAGTACATCAGTAACATCTCTACTTTTTTAAGTTTTCAGATCTCAAGACGCTTCACTGACGTTTCATGTCATAAAATCCAACACACAAACTACAAACTGAAAAGTGTCTAAAAGGGAAAATCCCTGACGCTCTAGCAATTTTTTGAAATTGTAAAGTTGCTTTCACTGTTTGCAATTTGTCCTGCACACTTTTATTTTTTCTTCAAAATTTGATTAAATTTTTTTTTTTTTGTAAAATAGGGCATTTTTATGATTTTAAAAATTGGTTGCATTGGTGGAGAAACTTGAGACTTCTGGACGTGATATCACATACATGACCGTTAGAAGGTTAACTAGTAGAACCCCCAGGTTCGAATTCCAATTTTTCTTGTAATACACATAAACTTTAAATTACTTAAAATATTCCAAGTTTAAATAACTTTTTAAATATAAAACGTTGGGGTGTTTCTTGGATGCTATATCTACTAAAGTTTAAAGTATCTACTAAAGTGATTAAAATTAAATAATATATATAATAAAAATGCATTGGAAATATAAAGTAAAAAAAATTTCAAAGAAAATAACAGTGCAATTTTGCTCTTTTTCTACCCGCTCAGTTCAACGAAAAGGATTAATTGGAAGAAAAGTTTATAATATAAAATAATTTTTATTTCATCTAATGTTTTATTACACAATACCTCCATTTTCCATTATTACATTAACTATTTAAAACCATGCATTGTCCAACTCAAAACTTGTACCTTTTAAAACAACACTATGCATCACGTCTTTTTGATTACTTTAATCCGTGTATATTTTTATCACCTCTTTTCTTTTGCTTCCTTTAAAGTAAACACTGTAAAAGGACTGAAGGTTGACATTGGAGAGCAAATATGACACTATTATTATAACCGCTGACACAATTTCTCGCCGGTTTAGTTTGCATTACGATAAAACCTATTAAATCCGGTATTGTTTTAAATTTAATTAACAAGTAATTAAATTCTAATAAATCCTACAAAATGATTGTTTTTATAAAGATGTTTGTTATTTTAGTTTTTGTTTAAGAAAGAACTTTTAAAAATTTTTTTATTTTGCTAATATGTAAAGGAAAAAATATATAGTATTTTAAATACAATTTTATCATTTCAAAATTTTGTCATCCTCCCTATGTCCCCCCTTCAAAAAATTATCCAACGATCAATTAATGATAACAAACATTTCCTCATTCTACGTTTTTAAAAGGTACTTTAAATTCTCTTTTTATTGTGGGTCAGCCATATTCTTACGGGATCGAACATTTGTGTGTAATTCTACAATCTCTCTCGTCGGGTAATTTTTTTATTAAGTTTTTCGAATAGCAGGGCCAAAGGATTGCTCTTCAATGCATCAGAACGCATGTTTATCACTTTTTTCTACTTAATATAAAAGATCTCAAAAGAAAAAAAAACGATTATGGTTCACTTTGAAATGGAGATGAAATAAGATGATGAATTTAATTGATTAGGACACATAAATGACTTCTGAAAATGCAATAAAATTTACTTCTAAAAAGTTGCTAGAACGTAACTGCTAATTTTTCGATATTTAAAGTCTTAAGAGATATTAGAATTATCTAAAGTCTTACTTATTAGCTAGTTCTATTTGATTTAAAAAAAATATTTAAAGTATGAATTCTAAGGGTTAATACAGTTAATGTTTAAAATATTTAAAAAAAAACTATTTTATATCCAGATTATTATTGCTGGAATATACTTTACATCTTAACATACAAATTGCATATAAAAATCTTCTCAAAACTTTCATTTTCCCAAAAGCGAAAACTTCCATATTTTTGCTGCATGAAAACCCAACGTTGGTAAACAATTCAAAACTACTTTCAGCTAAAAATAGACCCGTTTCTATCCAAGCAAAATAGGAAGCGAGATTTTCAATTTGCAAGTGAATGGGTACCGCTATTCTCAGTGAAAGCGAGGCGTAAATCAGCTCGGGGTCCCATTGTCCTCAGGTAAATCTCCTTCTTTTTCAACCCCCAAAGTCAATCTCCATCCCCCCAAAAAAGGTTTCCTTCACCATTCGCAATTTCACTTAAGACCCGATCCAATAGATGCCCTCTTCCAATCCATCAAACTCCCGGTCATCCATCAGGGGCATAATGGGCACCATGCCCGTTTTGTGAGGCAGTAAAAAGAATTTGTTCCGTCTAAATAGGAAGAAAATCACCAAGGGTGACCGGGGAAAATGGCGGCGGCAATGAATGGGATAATCGGATATTGTCGTCTCTGAGAGAAGAACAAATTTAATTTTTGTCGGTCCTTCTACCTAAATAAAAAATCGTTCTTTGGAAAGGAAAACTTCCGTTATAACGGCTGGATTATGGAGGGGTAGCTTCAAGGTGTTTGACCGCTCTAGACCGTCAAGTTCAAGATCATGGCTACGAGGATAAAAGTGGTATATATCTATGCGGGGCTGTGTTACCTATAGGTTAATATTTAATATTTTTCGAAGTCAACATATTCTTGAATTTATTTTCAAAAGAAAATTGTATAATACAGGAATCGTATAGATTTTATTATAGTCTGGAATATTTGTTTGTTTGTATACAAAAATACAATAAATGGATGCATAATAATTATAAAGTGTTAATTATTTGAGGAGAAATCATTCGAAACGTGTTTTGTCCAAAATTTCTAAAAATTAATTTATCACATTACTGAGTTTGCCTCTAAATTTTCTATCGAACTAAAATATTTTAGTCGTCTAAAACTCGTTTTGTTCTAATAAAGTTAATTTATTGGAACCTGTAATTGAGTTATTTACTGTTATGAGTTACGCATTTAGGGAACACTTCATACATCAATGTGGTTAATAATGGGTTAAATATTTGCTTATCATATTGTATTACGAGGGCAGAAGTGTTCAAATTAGGAAGAATCGTGTTTAAATTCGAATCCTATTGAACGTTATCATAAATGAACACATTATAAATAAAATTTATTGACACATTTGCCCTTTTTGAATCAAAATGCAGGGTGTTTAAGGATCATCTTTACAAAAGTTTGATACGCAATGAAACCTAAAAGAAATAAGATAGCTAAATTATGTTGCTTGTATAATGAACATGTAATAGCAACACACGGAATTTTATTCATACACAGTTTAATATATATATATATATATATATATATATATATATATATATATATGTTTATAAATAGAACTTTATGTGTTGCTGTTACATCTACAATCACTATAACTTTTCTCCTTTAGGTTTTATATCGTGTCAACATTGTAAAGATAATTTTCATATACCCCTTCTCAGGAGAAAGCTCAGTGCGTTAATGGCTTATTAGTGTATTAATGTTTTTGAAATAATATGTTGAATGGTTCGTTGATGGTTTTGGAAAAAAAATTGTGTACAAATAAACTTCATGTCTCTTACATGTACCAGAAACATAATTTAACTGTTCTATTTTAGGTTTTATTGCATATATAAGTTATAAAGTGATTAATTCTTTAACACCTTGTACTTAAAATAATAATTGTATTTTAAGTAGTTTTGCACAATCAAAATATAACTGTTAGAATTTTATTTTGTAAAGCTGCTTTCGCAAAAACCGCATTTCCATAGCCCTCGTGGTCACATAGTTGTCCTGATAGCACGGGTATGAAACTCGCAGTGTCAAACATTGTTAATATAAAATTAAACTAATTTTCAATTATTTTTATTGCACCATAATTATAATTTTTATTGCATAAATTATTAATTTCTACTTAAATGAGGAATATTAAACTCAAGAGGCTTGCAACGGCAGAGTTCCTATCAAGATATAGAAGCTTGAAGATACTAAAACAAATTTTTTATGTTTTTGATGAGTATAGAGAAATTTTTCACAACAACATTTTAACCTGGCTAATATAATCAAATATCACGGAGGAATATGACAGTTAATAAGGTTGACAAAAGAGGTACTAGCTAACAAAGCTTGATTCTTGGATAAAAAATAGTAAAAAAATTTATAGCAGTTATAGTACATATTTTTAAAAATTTACAAAGATATTAGTTTAAGCAATAAAATCGTATATTAAAAGACAATTCTGTAATGTAAATTTCAATTTTATGCTACCTAAATCGCAATGAGATTTAAAAAGAATTCAGATTCCAAAATGTTAAAATATTAAAGATTTAATGCTACATACTGCAGGCACAAATAATCTTTTAAAAATTAATAATTGTTACTTTTTATATTTGACTGGTAGTTAAAACAGAAAAAGTTTTTTTTCGTTTTCTTGTAAGTTACTCTCTGAGTGAAATGTTTTCCTTTTTAATCTCACCCATTCAGTTAACATGACTAAATATTATATTTTTTATAGGGATTACGTAAATATATTAATTTCAAGTCGATATGGAATTTGGAAGAGGGTTGAAATTTAATTTTAAGAACAAAAAGAGGGAGTTAAAGGAAGACTTGTAATAATAAAAATGAGCTATTTCATTTAAACTAACGGGCACAACGGGATTTTTTATTTAACTAGATTAATTCTCCGGCAACACATAGTTTTTTATTGAATTTAAAGTTAAATTTAATTGGCTTTAAAACAATACAAAGTAAAAAAATAGTAAAATTCCGATTTCCTTGATAATTATTTTTTTAACCACTGAAGCTTAAAATCAACCACATATTAAAAAAAAATTCAAAAATCTATAATGAAATATTACAAAAAAAAAAACCCGAGAAAATAATACATAACTTCACACATATTCAACACATTCACCAAAATACATGAAAATATTTGGTTATATTAATATGTTTGAATGTTTTTGAGAAATAATGCGTCAAGGAAAGAAAATCTTACGCCAGTAATATTAACTTCACATGGTAATAACCAAATATGAAAGCAGATTGTAGTCAATAAAACAATATCCAATTTTGTAATAATTTTATTAAATATTTTCTCGACACCGTTATTTTATATAATTTTTTTAATACCCAAGTCATTTATATAAATTATTAAAAACCTTTTATATTCGATTATTTTTTTCCAAGCCAGTAGGAAAGTGGTTAAATATTATATGTATAAGGCATATACATTAAATCAGCCTCCTGCAGTCGCGGAAGTAGGCTTTGGAAAAGTTTTCACAGGGGTAACACGCCAAAAATGAAAGCTCCATACAAAAATGACAGGCGGATGATTCTTAGTTCCACCCAGCCAATTTCAAGTTCGACGCCCCCTGGGCTTGTTCAGTAAAAAAAACGAAAAACGGAAACGTCCGGCATGAAAAAAAACCCAGTAACTGTTCGCCCCGCCTGAAAATACAATTCAGCTAAAAGGCAGATAGTCAGTTTGACACCTAAATAGGCCCTCTAAACAAGCGAATAAATAAAGCGCCAGTGAAAGTTGCGTAAAAAGTTTTCTCAATAATAAAAAAAAACGTTTACGCACGCTATAAAAACAACATAACTTTTTCTTCCCCAAGTCCATCGTGACATGCACAACCGGTCTTTGAAATTTAAGGTGTCGTCGCCTGACCTTGAACTTGGGAGGCTACACACAGAAATGTATACACCTAGGTTGAACCTTCCCCACCCCACGAAGATTTTTTATATATATTTTTTCATTGAATTCACTCTCGTTGCGTCCCCTGGAGGGATAAGGGGAGAGGGGGGCAAGAAATGCGAATATTCCGGGCCCTTTTGTTGCAACCTGACAGCGCAGGTAGACCCTGGGCGGGGAGGGCGATTTAGAGAGGGTGCTTTCGATCTTTGTATCGGTGAAATTTGTATTTTTTCATTCACTTTCTTTGAAGAGGGGGTGACTCCCCCCCCCCTCGATTCTGAACTCACTATGGTAGGGGTGCATTTCATGCATGTCAATGAGGTGGAGAATGGAGCACTTAGGCAGTGGAGGCAGCTGACCCCTGTGGCTTTTCAACTTGCTAATATAGCTTTTAATTTACGTTACGTGTGTTTCCTGTTCTGTAGCAGAAAGCAACAGGAAAGGTGATACCTATATGCAACTATATCTTTAAAAGGTATTAGTAAAATTATAAACGTATAGTAATTTCTTAAACTAAATTCCTCTGTAACAATCTTAATATTTTAAAAGACGGGGAGATATTTCTCTGCTACACTGACCTGTTGCTACTCTGTTAAAAATGTCAGTTTAACGCTGTACCATATTTTGGTTCTCTGCAGCAACTTACACCATATTATGGTGCAATCTAGATTGAAACAAAATCCTTGATCGAGAATAGCGCAGTTTTTACCAAAAAAATGCACAATCTCCTAAACTGCAACCGAAACTTTCGCTGATTCTACAAACCGGAGAATCCCCTCAATCCTCTTACATTAGGGGCCCGGTTGCCCAGTAGATAAAGGCGTTCAGCTGATACTCAGAGGATTGCTAGTGCGAGCACGTGCGGTGGACTTGACAAAAAAAGTAAAAAAGTAGTGATCTTGCGATCGCAGTGGAAAAGTACTAGAAAATCGTCCAGAACATTTAACAAATTATACGGACGTTTCACCATAATGTGAAGTAGTGAAACGACGAATTTTGGTTCAACGTTTCACCATAAAATGGTGAAGCGGAAATATGAGTTTTGGTGCAGCGTTTCACCATAAAATGGTGAAACTAAGCACCAAATAATGGTTGCAGCTAAATGTGTTCCAAATTTTGGTGCAAGGTCGTACTAAATTTTTAACAATGTTCAAAGATCTGATTAATCGAGAAAAATACAGAAAACAAGCTATTTGTATAATCTTAAGCTAAACGTGTCAAATAATCATATAAGAAACTAACTATATAAACTTACTATATTAAACGGTTTCTTATAACTTTCAGTACACTACACTACACCAGAGAATGTCAAAGGTAGGTAGAGTAAGTAAAGGTATAGATGCAAACGAATTCATAGGAAATAGCATTTATGTTTTAAGTAAAATGCGATTTTACACTGTTAAAAATAGGTACTCGAAAATAAGTAAAATGTACTCATTTTTAAGTGCATTCGATGCTTATAATGGCTCCGAATACTTGTTTCAATTTTGAAAAAGACATGTACAAAAAAAATGTATATATTTCCCTACATAGGCTGACTTTATAAATCACTTTCAATAAATATCGACAATCACAACCAAGTCTTACTGAAAATCGAACCCAGATCCTGCGCACGGCAGTCCAGTGCCTTACTCGTTAAAATACCAGGGCGACGTGAAAAAGTTATAAATAGAAAAAAAGTTGAAAAAAGTGTGTCGACATGAAATAATATGGGAAACCATCTTCTTAACAACTGTTGTAAGTTTGTCAGGTTTTATTAAGATCGCTTCAACACAAGCTGAAATAGATTAACAATGTTAAATCATATTGCTTAATTGTTTGAGAAAGTACTGTTACTTAAATTTGAGTTTGTCATCGCTTATTTACGACGCAGTTGTACTTAAAGAAAAGTGAGTTGGTTCAGGTATTTATTTTTATATACCTATTTTTTTACAGTTCACATCCGAAAATATATTTATGTTACACGAAAAAAATAATCACTATCGCTTTCACCACACGTTTTTTAGTACTTGGATACTAGTAGCATTGAAAGATTCTCTAAACATTATTAAAATTAACACAGTATAATTTCATCAGTCAAAGTAAGAACAGTAATTTTTGAAATTAAGATAAAAATATCAGCAAAAACCGTAAAAAGTTTTAATGGTGCATTTTATTTAAAACAGTTTTTTTTCCAATTGATTTATGCTGAAAATCTACAGATTTTCTAAGCTATAAGCTCAAATGGTAAATATTTAGTAATTTGAATCAAAATATGCAGGTTTTATGCAGTTTCATACAAAATTGCAGTTTTATATAAAAAAATGTTTTGCTGATTGTTTTTGGCTGAGAACTTCTAATTCACATAATTTTTTATTTTCTGAAGCTATTAGTGTAGTTACGCTATTTTTCTTTGCCTGAAAACTAAGGAGGCATTTTCTTAAAAAAAGACACGTGGGATATTGATTTTTTGAAGTGCACGTGACAAATAGTTAAAAATACATGAGAAAATGCGCGTGGTGACATTATATTTGAAAGTGCACGTGATTTAGAAAAACGTGCTTTTCTCAATTCTTTATAGTCCTTAGTCCAAAAAAACTTCTCATTGGAGTTTAGCGTGAAATTTTGCAGATGTTTAACTTTTGTTGTTATTTTATCCTTTTATCATTATTTGCGACAATTTCGTATTATATTTCATGAACTGGTAAAAAAGAGTTTTTCAATATTTATCAAAGTCTTTGGTTTAAACTGCTGATTAGAGCTCAATAAGCTTTTTCGTAAAAGGTCTTATGATTGATTAATGAGTCATATGCATGTTGATAGGAAATTGTAACGAAATTAAAAAAAATTAAATCTATTGTTTTCAATCAGTAGAATTTTTTTGATATTTTCATACGCGAAATCCTAAATTTTGAACAATAGTTTTTAATTTCGTTTTATTCTTTTAAAACGCAGTAGATCAAAATCAGTTAAATCTATGAATTTTAGTAATACTTTAATGCAAGTAACCAGGATTAAAATAGCGCTTGAAATTTGCTTTAGGGTAGATGAAGTCTGTGGATGATTATTTGATTCTATATGTTAAAATTTTTTAAAACGTGCTTTGATATGTCAGTCAATAAAACACAAAATATTTAGATTAACAGTCAATACTTTTAACCAACATATATATTCTTATTTAAATATATTTTACATTTTTATATTTTTTCAAATAAATAATTTAGTGTAAATTACAAATAGAAATCTCAGGATATAAATAGAATTTAAAAACATTACAAATATATTAGTGTTGACTGATTTTATATATTGCTTAAGATTTATTAACTTTTATGTTCTAAGATTTTGCTTCTGTTCTTAGTTTGTTACGTAATGTTTGAGGCTTGGAACAGGAATGACTAACGTCAATTTTAATCTTTGCTTTTACTATTTTAATTAAATAAATTTTAAACTTCTAAATGAATTACTAGAAACCATCATGTTCCTTTAACCTTTCCGAATAAAACAATTACGTGATTTTCGTAACATTGCTTCAAACTTTGAAACCATTTTTAACCGACTGCCCAGCGCACTCACCAAAACTCCAAAAAAAAACCGCAAGAAAATTTAAATTAAAACCGCCAACGCGCGCCAAGTCGAGAGGTTATAGATTCGACCTGTATGTATTTTTTTTTTTTTTTTTTTTTTTTTTTTTTTTTTTATGTATGTGCGCGCGGGATTTCGATTCTACTTTAGATATTTGGACAATTTTTTTTGTTGTTGGATAGGGGATGTTTCAAAGGGGAGCAATTTGAAAAAAATATCCGGTTATCCGGGATTTAACTATCCGGATTTCTTAATTAACCGGACCGTTTAAAAAAAATGTCTTCCGATTTCGAAAATTCTTTTTTTGTTGGATAGAGAAAAATCCACTTAGGCAAAATCTGCAAAAAAATAATCGATTATCCGGCTGTTATATATCCGGAAATGCCGATTAAACGGAGTTTTTTAAAACAATTTATCCGATTTCAAAATATTTTCATTGTTTAACGGAAGTTGTACAACAATGACATTTCGTTTAACATGCATTTATTGGTTTTGTTAGGGATTGTTTAAAATTTACATTGTTGAGCACAAGTTGCTACTAGAATTTCTTGGTGAATAGGGGGCGAAGCCCCCTGCTAAATTAAAAACTAAAAAGGGAAAAATAAAATAATCTTTCTAAAAAAAAGGAAAACCGACTTTAAGAAAAATGCGCTAAAAAGTAAAAAATAATTTTTAATCTTACGAATGAGTTGACAAAATTGAATTATTGAATATCAATTTTATACGTAGTACAACTTTTGGAAGTTGGTGCCAATTTACAAAAATCATATCTAAATTTAGGCGCCGATTTCAAAAAGTTGTACTAAGTATAAAATTGATATTCAATAATTCAATTTTGTCAACTCATTCGTAAGATTAAAAATTATTTTTTACTTTTTAGCGCATTTTTCTTAAAGTCGGTTTTCCTTTTTTTTAGAAAGATTATTTTATTATTAAAACTATCAATTATGATATCGGTCCTTCTTGTTCTAGGCCACATATATATACAAAGAAAAATAATTAATTAAAAAACCGCACACATTTGATTTTCAAAACCGGATTTCTGAACAGATCTCCGAACGTAACACCGCCTGCTTTTTTGGTTGGAGCTTTATTAAAACGATTACCAGCAGAAAGTTTGCAATTTGGAATTTATGGATTCGGATGATTTGAATTTAACACTAAACCTACCGACATTTCATGTATACATAATCCTACCATGAGCGGTCAAATGACCTCTTTAAAAAATATATATATGTATCTTAATATAGAAAGTGATTTTAGCCAATTGGATAGTAAACAAAATATTTTTTTCTGTTTAAATTTTTTTATTTACATTTATGCATTTTCAGCATTTTTTTTTAAAAATTACTGTATTTTGTATTGCACTTTTTTCGTTGCCGTCAGCGCCGCCTGCCGTGAGTTGGTCTGCACCCGTGCCACCTGGTTGGGCCGGCGCGGCGCGGTCTGTACAGCGTTGCCTGGTTGGCCCGCAGGACGCTTTGTGCTCAGATGGTTGGATCGCCACAACATTGTAGATCCATAATTACATTGTGGACTCGTAAAACAATTTCAAGAGTGCGCTTTCCGAAGAATATAGTCGTAAATAACATGAATTGTTCAAATGGTCAAAGACTAGACATGCTATAAATTGTTTTCGGAAAATAAACAATAAAGGAAGTTCTGAATATTGAAAACTGAGTTGTATGTATATTATAGGAAAAGTCAATAAGTTACATGACGATACAGTAACGTTGTATACAAGATATTCTAAACGAAATTTCAAAAACGGTCATTTGACCGCGCGTGGTAGGTTTAGTGTTAAATTAAGGGCTGCAGAGAAATAGAATATGTTTTAATAACACCTCAAATGCTACTAAACACATGACAAGGGGTAGAATACCATTTTGACATCTGCTGAGTCGCTAATTTTGTTCACATTAAACTTAATTGATATGCAAAGATACTTTAGGAGTTACCTTCTTTAATAAACCTATTATTTATTAGTAATCATATGGGGTTTTTCAGTATAATTCGTCACTTACGTATACATTTAGACCGAACACCTTGTATTTTATTGTGTTTGCTTATATATCCCTTTAGGGCAATGGCTCCTAACCTTTATATGACCACGGACCACTGAATCAAAAAATCAGCAAGCCACGGACCACTGAATCGAATATTTGAAAAGCCACTGACCACCATCTTCGAAAACGCTAAATATTTTTTAAACTGATTTGTGAAAAAATTCTATTTGCATATTTTTATTTCAAAACCCCATTTTTAATCCATATAATAAATCAGCAAACTGACAATGCCACTAGAAAAAACAGCACTCTTTCTACAAGATATAACAATTCATTTATATTTAATTCCTCTTAAAGAGTCATTTTTGGTTTCTTTTACAACTAATGAATTTTTTTTTGGTATTTAAATATTTTATAACACGTTTACTTCTCAAATAACAACCGTTTTTTTGGAAAAACAAAACAAAACGAAAAGCGTTTTTGATAATAGAAAAGATTTCTATTTGCATATTTTTATTTCAAAACCCCATTTTTAATCAATAGAATAAATCAGGAAACTACAATGCCACAAGAAAAAAACGCTCTTTCTACAAGATATAAAAACTCATTTCAATTTAATTCCACTTAAACAGTCATTTTTGGTTTCTTTTGCAACTAATGAATTTTTATTTTGTATTTAATTTTTTTATAACACGTTTACTTCTCAAATAACAACTGTGTTTTTTGAGAAAAAACAAAACGAAAAGCGTTTTTGATAATAGCTCCACATACCACTTTGGACCTTCTTGAGGACTGTCTGTGGTCCGAGGACCAAGGGTTAGAAATAAAATATAATATTATATAATAATATAAAATATTATATAAAAAACTATTTTAAGAATATATTATCTTTTTAGAAACAACAAAACTTTATTTATTTTAAACAATATTCTAACAAATATAAAAAAAAATTAGTTTATTAAATATTTCGTGTGCTGTAAAAAAGTACTAATGCAAGGTTATGACAGTAAATAATAACATAGTAATAATTAATAAATGGTACAGTTCACACAGAGTGAGAATTGTTCATTGAGTGAACATTTACTTCACCGTTTCCCACTTAAACCGTTTTAAGAAGAAGGCATTTTTGAAAAGTGACTACTAAATATTATCAAACTGATAATATATCCTTTAACAAAAGCGACAGTAATTGAAATCTTAAAAAAAGAAAAGAAGTATTAAAAGTAAACAAAACATAACCACGAAAGTGGGAGTGTTCGAAGCAAAGCGAAAAACGTTTGCAATCCTGCACTTGATGCGCACAAAGCTACATCTTTAAGATACACAACCCATTGAGAACACAAGTACAAATGTTTCAAAGCGTCTTCCTTTTCTCCAAACTTTTTGAATAGGTCTTACACTCTTCAGAGGCATTCGAGTTGTTTACCCTTTCTGTTCCAACCAGCATCTGCATTCTCCCATTCTTTGCTAAAGACCCTAAATCCCCCGGAAAGAGTCCTCCATCAGCATAGCTGCCTCACCAGTATCCTGTTGATCGGAACGTCAACTCTTTTTCTTTCACAAACTAGTATCTCTTCCCCCCATTGTCCGCGGGCCCTCTACGAAAGCCCCTTGTACCCCCGCAGTGGTGTTTGAAGTGGTCTCTTCCTCCCCCAGGATAAACACTCCGCTCTTGGAGAAGATGCGTATAAAAAAAGTGGAAGTCACTGAGGAAAAAACACTCTAGAAAGAGAATGCGTCAAAGGGTGAATTTGCAGGGATTTCCATTGAAATTCATCGCAAGGCGCACTTTTCGGCTTAAGGCGGGTTAACGGTTGAAAAATACTTTTACGCAGAGCTGAGTTTCTCTTTGGTCGAAGACTATTCAGCTTTTTTTTTTATTATTTTCGACGTTGGAAAGAGTGATGAAATGTTTATTCCTGTTTTTTCCATGCGAAGAAACGTCGTTAAAAATACTAAAATTAGTGTAATGGAATGTGGATAATAGCGAGTAAGAATTTTTTAAGCAGTGCTGTTCTGTTTAGTTAGATCTATCGATAATAAAATAATCTTTCTAGAAAAAAGAAAAACCGACTTTAAGGAAAATGCGCTAAAAAGTAAAAAATAATTTTTAGTTTTATGAATGAGTTGAAAAAGTTTAATTATTGAATATCAATTTTATACTTATTACAATTTTTTGAAATCGGCGCCAAAATTTAGGTAGGTTTTTTATAAATTGGCACCAACTTCAAAAAGTTGTGCTAAGTATAAAATTGATATTCAATAATTCAATTTTTTCAACTCATTCGTAAAATTAAAAATTATTTTTAACTTTTTAGCGCACTTTACTTAAAGTCGGTTTTCCTTTTTTCTAGAAAAATTATTTTATTTTTCCCTTTTTAGTTTTTAATTTAGCAGGGGGTTACGCACCCTATTATTATTCACCAAGCAGCAACTTGTGCTCAACAACATATATTGTAAAACAATCCCTATCAATGCCAATAAATGCTGGTTAAACGAAATGTCATTGTTGTACAACTTCTGTTAAATAATGAAAATATTATGAAATAGGATAAATTGTTTTAAAAAACTCCGGTTAATCGACATTTCCGGATATATAACAGCCGGATAACCGATTATTTTTTTGCAGATTTTGTCTAAGTGGGTTTTTCTCTATCTAACAAAAAAAGAATTTTCGTAATCGGATAATATTTTTTTAAAAACGGTCCGGCTAATTGAGAATTCCGGATAGTTAAATGCCGGATAACCGGATATTTTTTTAAATTGCTCCCAAGTGAAACATCCCCTATCCAACAACAAAAAATTGTGCAAATATCTGGAGTAGAACCGAAATCCCGCGCGAACATACATAAAAAAAAACATTGCGGTCGAATTGATAACTTCTTGACTTGGCGCGCGTTGGCGGTTTTAATTTAAAGTTTCTGGCGGTTTTATTTTGGAGTTTTGGTTCGCGCGCTGTTCAGTCGGTTAAAAATTGTGATTTCAGCAGTTTCATAAAGATGCATAGTGCTTAGTGAATTTGTGGTTAGCTCATTTGAATCCTCGATTGTTGTTTTCTTTCTATTTAATAGCGCTACAAACTTTTAAATAGTTGTCTTGAAAACCTAATTAAATGTCAATTACCATTTTACTAACACTGTTAAAAATGTTTCGTCAAATATGTTTCGATTAACTTTTTCGTAGAGTTTGACACACTATTTTGTTAGTTTTTCCCAAACGACGATATATGTTATTTTTTACAAAAATACTTTGCATTTTGGCGAAATTTTAACAGTAGCATGCGTCTTTTTCGTCAGAAATGACGAAAGTTTCTTTATTAATGAGCATGTATTTTTAACAGCGAAGGCATCGATATTGTAAAACCCATTTAATTAAATATCAAAGCGATACAATATCTATATTTATAATTATTTTAAAACTGATTTGAAGTGTACAACTATAGAGATATGCAACACAAAACAATTATTTCGCCCGTTTAAATTATAGGGGATATAACCCTCACTAAATGGAAACGCCTGACGTGGTTTAAAATTTGAATTTTATGAGAATATAGTGCATAATCTATTGTAAGCGAAAAATAAAAATTGTATTTTTATTAATATTTATTTTTATAAAAACATTTATTTTTAAAGCAGTAGTGTAGTTTTTGTTATACAGAAGATATATCCCAGTACTTTTATTTTACATATATATAATTGATTTTATATTAAATAAGATGGATGTATATAAAAGGTATGTAAAATATGATATGTGCTGTAAGTATATCATGACATTTTATATGCGTTCATTGATATATTGTGTTCTACATAGTTTGACAGCCGTTATTTGTATTGACAGAATAAACTCAGTATCATGTATCTAGTCGTATTTAGAATTAGTTCGCAAATTGTTTGAGACGAAATACAATTTCGGTGAGGCGTTCTATCTGCTTAATTTGAAATTCTAGTATTTGTTGGTATAGTATGAGTAATCTAGGTATCGTAATCTTAGAGATTAGTACTTTAAAAAAAACTGGAAATTAGATGAGCATATTTAAAGAAAGTATAAATTCTAGAACAAATCTGACAACTACTATTTAGTTATTTGTGAACGCTACAAATTCATACAGAAACCAAGTAAAACTATAATTTAAATTTAAAGATTACTAATGCGTACTCTAATGGTATGCCGTTGAATATATGCCAGAACACACGATAAAGCTACCAACAGCATAAAAAAAAATAACACACACATTTAATATTTTGTTAACACCATAGCCTCAGAAAGGGAAACCAAAAACGTTAATTTAAATTCTATAGACACATCTATTCCCATAAATGAAAATTGAACTTTCCTAAATTGTAAAGATCTCAACGGATCCAATGTTATTGAATTTCCGAATTATTACACTAGGGTTACGTCCTAATAGCAGAAGAACCCCGGTGTCATGTCTGACACGGCAATATAAAAGCGATTAAACGGCGAGGGGAGGGAGAGGGGGGTTAACGCTTTGCAAATTCGGACCAGGCTCTGCCCCTATTGAAGAGTGGATTGTCAATTTGAATAGGGACAATGGCTGACGTCGAGCCACCCACCGAACTTAACCTCTTAATCCTATCAGCATGAAAATCGAGGGGATATGTTCGGGCTGAGATTCCGTCACCCCCAACCTTTCGGGGAGAGGGGAAATTTGACGAGTCGCTGACAATTAAGTGAGAAACTGAAGGGGGGGATGGTCACAAATGAGTTAAAGTTCGGAAGGTTCTGCAGATGAGGTGGATAGTATTTGCTTTAAGTTTGTAACGTTCTCTTGTTAAAATGATTAAGGTGTACTGTACATACACACTAGGAAATAAGGAAATCGACCAAATATTCCCAAACCTTCCGATGATACCGAGACTGGATAAATGTTCCAAAAACTTTATTATTTATAAAGTGTTATTCTGGGATCTTGCTTGCAATGGAAATATGTTTTGTAAACTTTCAACTCAATTTCTGAAGAATTGATTTTGTGATTATCTGCCCAATCAATTTGAAAAATGTTGATGTAATTAATACATTTGTTAAATTATGAATTGTAGTATTTCTGCTGTTTGTAACATACCTTCTATAAAACTTTCTTGAAATATTTTCTTTGTTTCTATTTTTAATATTTCTATATATGTGTTTTATTGTATATTTAGTTTTTTAAATATATGTATTTATTACATATGTAGTTTTTATGTATGTATTTTATTGTATATGTCTTTTATTGCGTTGTCTGAACGGGCGCGTTGACAACATTGTGTATAATAATAATAATAAAAAATAAAAGTAATAAAAGCAACGATAAAAATAATAAAAAAAAGAAATTTTATTTTTGCTTTATGTCGCTTCATTCTAAACATGATAACTTAAGTTTTCTTAAACTTTTTGGGAAAATGATAGTAGTATAAACGGATGGCTCCGATATTGCAAAATTTAAAAAAAAGTTTTTTAAAATTTTGCTATATCGTACCCATCACGTTTTTGCGAGTCTAAAACGCGTTGAAAACGAAAAAAATAATCCAAAGGTTATCCCGCGAGAGGGAACACATCGAAATACAACACACCGCATCCTACCGATCTACACAATATTTTAAACTCTCGCCTGGTGAAAAAGAGACTGAAAGAAAGACCCGATCCGTGAAGGTTATCCCGCGAGAGGAAACGCACCGAAAAACTCCATAGGGTGGCTGAAACACTGGAAAAAGTTGTAGAGAGATTGATTCACATCGGCCAAGACCCGGTCTGCGAAGTCGAAACGAGTATGATTTTCACGAGTCGAAACGAGCAACTTTTATCTGAGCGAGGCGAAAAAGAGCGCTTTCTACTGCGATGACGGCACGTTTTCCTCAAAACATGTTTCCACTCCTCTCTCAGACCTTGCGTTTCGTTTAAAAGCTGTTATCTCGTTCCCCTGCCTTACGAAAGTGCTTGTATATTATTATCCATCTAGAAAAACCGGGGACAACCTATCACTCGATGTGGATGCTGGTTATTTCAAAATCATCGTTTTGACATAGAGTCTTTCAAAGCTGGTAATTGTAATCAAAGAAAATGCAAGAATATTTAAACGTTTGATTTTAAAGTGTTGCGGGGCAATTCTGCTAAAATGTTTTTTATTCTCAGGAAATTGCATTCTCTGAAAACAAACGCTATTCAAAAATATTGAAAAAATCTAAGTAAAAACTTTCTGCTATAAAAATATATATATTTCTGCTATATATTTTTCGAAACCCAGTTCATTTTCCCGTGATATTTTAAACACCTTCTCGTTTAAAAACCTGTATACAAGTTATCTCGTTTCCTCCACATCAACACTTCGCTCCGGTTGGATACAGCGCGTTCGATTATGAAAGTGTTTTGTGTCTATTTTCTATCGAGGATACACGCAGAAACCGAGAAACAACTTTTTCCAACATCGCTCGTTATGACTAGTGGTAAGTCATTTTCATTTGAAAATCTCGCTTTAATATAAAATCACCTCGACTAGCAATTGTAATCAAAGAAAATGCAAGAACATTTAAATGTTTGATTTTAAAGTGTTGGGGAAAAATACATTTTACTTGTGTAAATTCTAATAATCTATACTTATATATAAGAATGAACTGTCTGTTTATAGAATCGAGTAAAACCCTTCATTCCTGCGAATTAGGATACACTGATTCATAAAATCACATTAATTTTTTGTTCCCGATTTAATTCAAAACTACAGCATGGATTTTATGAAACTTGTATCATTTTAACGATATTTTGCCTCAGTTAAAATCGACACTTTGTTTCACATGGATATCTGTAACCTTTTAAAACTTTCTCCTATGCACAAATCCTATGAGAAATTTACATCTAGATCTCCCCCTTCTTAATATTTTTGTACCTTAGCGACCGAAAATATTTTTTTGAAACTACTGGATGCTTTCTGTTATCGCGATTTTTCTTACTTTGTTTCGAGATCTTAAAACAGCCTATCTAAAGTTGTTACATTTATACCACTAGTGTATGTCAATAGTGCTATTTTTCTGCCTTGCAAGTGTAACTTAATTTGTTTATATATCTACATACCTTATTTTAAAGGTTCAAAACATTTATTGAATTCAAAATGAATATTTAAAAAATAATGTTTTTTCCGTAAATATTGAAACAGATTATTTAAAATTATATTTTACAATTCTCCTCAATTTCAGAGTGAACAGATACAAAAAAAAATGTATTCTTAATTTATTTCTCTTCGGAAATTATTGACAAAAATAAACGTTCACCAAATACGATAAATTATCCCCATTTGGAAAAAAAGCAATATTTTCTTCTTTTTAGATATTATTGCACTGTCTGTATTGAAACTAATGAGTGAAGTTTAGTACATGCGTTTATTCTCATTGAAGAGTTAAATTTTATACAAAAAATCCAACTTTTAAAAAAATAATATAAGTTTTTAACACCAATTGACATTGAAGTAACATCACCGACTGATTTATTTTAATTTTGCGCAGTATATTATTTTCATTGGCATTATATTACAAGACTAATATTTGCAAAAAGGCTGTTTTTTAAAAAAAAATTTCGAAGCAGATATCTCTCGTTTCAGTGCCACGGCAAGAGCTTTTCATACCCTAGAACTTTAGCACTGGTCTTTCCAGGCATTAAAACCTTTTGCATAACGGGCTTCAGAATCCCATGTTAAATCAAATACCGCTCCGCCAGCGAAACGCACTTTCGACCCAGTTGTTTTGGAAAAACCACTTTCACTCTTCTGACCGGGGAGCTGATCGAGAGAGTATGCATAACTGGAATCCGTTCTCAGAACTGCTGGAACCCGGAGGAGAAAAAAATCTCATTCTTTTCGACCTGCAAACAACTCGCTCTTTTTTCCCCCCGTTCCAAGGTAAGTAGAATTTGACGAAGCATCGGGAGTTGGTTTTCGCTTCATTACGGCTTCAGAATAAGTTGAAGTAATAAACGAGTGTTTTTTAAAATAAATCCAGACCTTTTTTCATTAAAATTATTTTATTATTTTCTTATGATACATTTCAGATTATACATTTTTTTAGACAGTTTACAAGTTTAGGACTTGCATTTTATATATATTATTTACATACATTTTTCATGTTATTAGAACGTGCATGTTAAATTAAAAGTTAATACTTGGAATATACATTTTCATATTTTGCAGGTTTAGGACTTGCATTTTTATATTATCAGAACATGCATGTTAGGTTAAAATACTTAGAATATATACATTTTCACATTTTACAAGTTTAGGACTTGCATTTTTATATTATCAGAACATGCATGTTAGGTTAAAATACTTAGAATATATACATTTTCACATTTTACAAGTTTAGGACTTGCATTTTTATATATATTATCACATACATTTTTTTATGTTATTAGAACATTAGGTTAAAAGTTGATACTTGGAATATACATTTCCGTGTTATTACAATTCAGGACTTGCATTTTATATACAATGGAATACATGTTATTACAAGTCAGGGCATGTTATAGATACATATTGTTACATGTTATAGATTATCATTACAAGTTAGAAATACATTTTGTTATCGAATTATGTTATAATCATTACAATTCGATGAATGCTTCTATACGAATTATTAAGACCAGGCGGTCTTGAAAGTAAATGAAATATCATACATATAATCATTCTTGAATAAGTTCTTCCAATCGGCAACTAGGAGTAGAATGCAAAGCTTTGACGATCTGTCCATTGCTCAAGACTTGGAAATATGCTATCTTGGAACTTTGACAATTTCGTCGAGTGGCGTAACAGGAACTGGCTTCTTCAATACAATTCCACATATTCGTATGGAGTTTACTGCAAACGGCTTGAATCTGGTAAGACTCTGCGACAGATTCTCTATCGAGTAAAAGAAACCCGTACCTTGGATCAGCAGACATGGTTCTCGAGTGAATTTTTTCGATCTGTGGAGATGTATTTAAAGATATTTGCACCAATCAGAAAGCGGCTTGCAATATTGCTCGTTGTTGAATTTCACTGTGTTGCCATTCAGAGTTTTTAAATTCTTCTTTGCGAAACTTTGAATCACTGCTTCGTTAGAACACGGGTTCGAAATAGCCAATCGCGGTAAAGCTTCCCCGCGGGCTGCGTGCCATAGAAAGAATAAGCAAAACAGTGCACAAGTGTTCGTCTTTGGGTGTTGGAATTTTCGGCGATTCACTGTGCAACTGGTAGAATTTCGGGTGATGAAATCTTGAATTTCTTTACACGGGGTAGATCCATAAGAGCAGAAGAATCTTGCGTGATTTCTCGAATCGAAATAAACGGCTTGCCAGTGTTGGCCGATTTCGCTCGATTTGTCGGTATTGATAATAAAACTTCGAAAGTGTTTTCTATGACATGGTAGTTTATCTCTAGCGAAAACACCCCCGAAATGAATTTTTATTTTCGGGTCGGCTAACGACAGTCTGGTTAAAGTAGACGTGTTCATTTTAGTAATCGGTGTACACACTTCGAGATTTATCTATTTCAATCAGAGCCTGGGTTTCGATATACACGAGCAGAGTCACAGTCTCGGGAAGATTTTCAGCGAATTTTAGGTGTATACTCAAGTCACCGTTACGACTGATGTTATTAAAAGGATCACTCGCGCTTTTATCCTGTGTCAGATCAAAAACTGTGAAATTTAACGAATTCTTGAATTCACCGTATGAAATCGCAGTGTCATATGTATTCAACTCTGTGAAAATACTTAGGTAATTTCGCGTATACAAATCGCTAGTGTAATTCGGTGCATATGCAGTAGTAGGGATTTGCACTCCGTTTTCAGTTAACGAGACGTAACTTAGATTATAATTTTGAAAAGCGAAAGGATTTTTACGAATATCCCCATTGAAATTTGCGTTTCCTACCGTTGCTAACGTCACGCGAGATGGGAGTAGTCCTGTTATCGCATTGGGAATCGTTAGACTTTTAATCCCGGACGACAATGTAAATGTTTTTAATTCAACCCTCGTGAATGGCATTTGAACGAGTGCGCTTTCCAGAGCCGTTTCGTGAGCTACCAGAATCGAACCTGTTATCTCACATCTTCGTGCAAAGATACTCGCGTTTTCAATATTCAAATGAAAATCGCCCGTGCTTGCCATTAAAGCAAAAGCGTGTTTAGATTTCTCGAGTTTGATGCGCACTGAAATTCCGTTCAATAAAAGCCGGCTCTGGTCCGAAATGTCTAGATGCAGCGCTCCTAGCATTTCAAAGATTTTACCGTCCTTTGTGCGCGCATAACGCGTTTTCAACCCTTCGTTAGACCCAGCACCGACGTCTACATCATTGTAATGACCGACCGTGTCTTTTTCGAATAAAGCGGCGCTTAATAAATTTTTCTGAGATTGTTCAGTATGAAATAGCAGGGCTTGTATCATAGCTTTGTAAGCGTAATTATTTTCTGAAGAAATTTGACGATCGTTCAACGAAACGTGACATTCTGAAAACATTGAATTTAATAAATAATTGACCGGCCCGCATTTGTCTCCGGCGGCTAGCGCGGTTCCATCGGATTTTACAATTTTTGCTTGGACTTTTAAAAATATGTGTGATAGATCATAATACGATTCACCCAGGCCTGGTAATAGAAACTCGAGTGTGTTGTTATTACTAATGGTCGCGATTGGGTGAAATTCTACAAGCGCTGACCGCGTCATTCCCATAACAATGTCAGCCGGCTTGAATAATTCCAGCTCGGATTTAGAGCAGTAGCAGCGTTCCATCTTTACGATCTATGAAAAGACGTCCTTTGAGCAACGCTTACGTCTCTTGATCTGTTTTTTCGAAACGTGTTTCTTCCTTTTAACCCCTCGCCCGGTCTGCAATTTCCGGATTACATCATGTTTCACACTCTGGGCTGATTCACGAAATCGGTCTATAGCGGCATCCTTGAAAGATTTCCCAGCGTCCATGTCTTCCAAAACATTTTGACCCGTTGAAAGCAAGCGTTTGCCTAGATATTTCCCTACTCTTTTGAGTATCGGTATAGCGAATCTACGCAGGCTTGCGAATCCATAGCCTCTTTGGATTGGATACTCAGATGCGAAATAACCGCCAGTTTGATTACAGTAGTGATCTATGCACGCTCGCTGGTCCAACTCTGGTCTCCGCATGATGGTGTATGGAGCATTTAAAAAAACACCATGACATTTATACAATTTTTCTCCGGAAGTTTAGAATAGCGCATGTCTTACCGCTTATAAATTTCAAAGGGGTTCCTTGGCTCGTTCTTAGTTCAAGATGGAGCGTGTCAAAATGTTGTTTTTTCACTTTGAAATATAAAGGCACCGCAAAGTGTTTGACGATTTGGTGAGCGTTTTCATTCGCCATTGGAATAATTTTCAAAATAGGAGCCAGTGCATCTCCCACAAAGGAGGATTCTATAATATCGCAGTATACATATATCTCCGATATCCCGGCTCTTAGCTCCAACACGTACCGTGAAATATATTCCCCTTCGTTGAATACATTCTGAGTAAACCCCAAAAGATCTTTTAACTTTTCACCGAATTTTACAGTGATTTCTGGAGGAACTATCAGATTTGTTTTCATGTCGGGTAATTCTTTAAGCGTTATATCTTTGAATTCGCCGAAAAATTGCTTAGAATCAAGATACATACCACTAGGAATTTTATAATAAAATGTTTCCCGCTTACGTTTGTTTTTAATAAATATTCCATTTATAATAATTTCGATTTTTTCGTTATGAATGTGAGGCACCAGTGTATACTTGAACCTAGTCGTACCACTATTTTGAATCAAGTAAGGCGAAGATTGAATATTTAAAGCTTTCATTAATTCAGGAGAATTCTTACGTCTTAATGATATATTCACATTTTCCTCCATTTTAACAGTCACCACATTTTCATCGGATAAATATTCAAATTCCACAAGTTTTTCTCCCGTTGTTTCTTCTACAGCTGCATTTATTTGCTCAAAGATGCTTCTGTCTATATCGTGAACGATTGTGATTTCATGCCGGGATTTTTCAACAGGTTTTCTAGCGTATAACTTAAAAAATTCACCTTGGTAACCGGATTCGCTGTGTCTGAAATGTCGCCACATCGAAGCCGCATCTCTGTTTGCACTCAAGGTTAATTTATTCTCTGCATACATAGAATATAAAAGTTGCTCTGCATGTTCAAAGTCTATCTCAAAGCGCCAAGGAGGTTCTAGTTTCCACACAATTTTTGTTTTTTCTTCTGTATACCAGATCTTGAGAGGGGGATCGTTTATAAGATTTTTCATATTTTCAATAATTGCTTCCACCGGGTCTGCTATGTTTTCGTTAAAAATCGGAACGATTAAATCGGGCAAGAGCGACTTCTCAGTGACTATGATTGATTTTTCTATTGAGTAATCGTCATTATAGTTTGGCTGAATCGTGAAAAATCTCCCGGGAAATGTTATTTCAGAAAGGCTCATTTCCCACACACCTGTGAGATTTATCGGCTGAGCCAGTTTTGTGCGATAGCTATCTGGAGTGTTTTCTTTAAAATATCCCATGCTGGCGTTGCTCGGGAGAAACATATTAAATGACCCGTCTACGTTTTGATCAGACATTTTTCCGATATCCAGCTATTATAACTCGAATCAAAGCCTGACCATTTCACGAACAACTGACGAGAAAGCCCAGTGCCTTTCGTTTTTATAATTTTTTCAATGGACCAGAAATCGCTTGTATTTTTTTTTATTTTCTGCAATTCTTCAGTGTAAAACCGTCCTTCGATTTCTTTCCCCTTCAAATCTGCTAGAGTGTAGGTGTAAGGAACGCTCGAATGAACGGCTGCGATTTTGAATACTTCCTCAGTCCATTGTGGAGTGTACCCTTTTCGGAATGCTTTATTCGCTTTCGAAATTCGAACAGAATTTCCAATCTCGAAGCGAGGGTTACGGGTTATAGTGTAACCGTATAATCTTTCTCGCAGAGTTGGCTCGTTTGCAGATGTTATTTTCGCCGGTTTAAATCCGTGACTTCTGTGTACAGTGTTATTATACGAATTAATAATGTCTTGTAAAATATCAATGTATTTATAGTTATTCCTATACGTGAACACTCTGTGCATTCTCGCTCTGATAGTTCTATGAGATCGTTCGAGAATAGCACATTTATTCTCGCTCTTGGTCGCGTAATGATGGATTCCTTTTTTTTTAAATAAAGCTTTCACATGTGCATTAAAAAATTCTGAGCCTCTGTCTGATTGGATGTTCACTGGGACGATAGTTTTGAATATCGTCTTTAGGGCATTAGCTACGGTTATTGCTTTTTTATTTTTAATCGGAACCGCTCTTAAAAACCTCGACATAATATCAATCACTGTTAAAATGTAGCGAAAGCCTTTATTCTGTCTAGCATATTTTTGCATATCTACTAAATCCATTTGCCACAATTCGTTTACACCGCGGGCGACAGTCGACCGCCTTTGGAATTTATACCGAACAGGTTTGTGCAAAGTGTACGTATCTTGCTGGGAAAGCCATTTCCTAGCTTCGTCGTAGCTGGATTTGGAAGCTTTCGCCAGGTTCGATACACCTCCAAAAGACCCCGGCTGGGCCGGATCGTAATATACCGCTTTCATTCTTGCCAAGGATCCCATCTCACTTTCTTAGACGGGGTGGCTGGTGTAGAACTTGCACGCGGTCTCGGAGGAGTGGCTCCTTGATTTATAGAATCAAGTTCTGAAATCTCCAACTGCTCGCGAATGTTTTTATTACCTATCCAATGTCTGGGTATATTTGCGTCGAAAATACCTCGGTAAAATTTATCGAATCCTCTGGGAGGGGTTTCACTGCGTCGTAGATCTCGCATCAAATGTGCGAAGAGATCGATAGCGTTGCTTCGACGCTCCGGTTTGTCATTCACTTCTAACTCATTCCTCTCGTTGAATTTGTAGCCTATATTTTTCAAGGATTCTAGAATAGGTACTATATGTCTTTTTCTCGTTTTGGGCACAGCGTGAATTAAATATTTAGCGACCGTTGGAGGCATTGCATCTTCGCTTCCTAGAGATTCTCTCATTTCACCGGATTCGTCCGCACGAGTTATATCGGCTATCAATTCAGGTGGTATTTCAAAAGGCTTGGGAGGTGGAGCTGGCTGCATAACTTTTTGATATTTAGGAACGAGTTGTGATAGCAACTTTCCTCTCAGATCGTCTGGCATTTCGTTCAAGCGTAAAACTTGAATAATCTTATCTTCCAAACGGATTTCCGGTTTGTTGAGTTGGTAATACTCCGACACGAGATCACTCGGAACAAGAGCCATTTTTTTAGCCATTCTTAGTCACCTATAAGCCCTCCGAGTAATTTCAACGCTGCTGGGATCAAGAAAGGTAAAAATCCACCACCTTGCTGTGTAATTTTTCTCTTTTTTGAAAACCCCACTTTCCGGTCAGCTAACGCACGTATCGTCTTCTTATAAGCTCCGAGTTTTTTCAATTTCGCTCCGGGAATATTCCCCGATAATAAATTCCGACAGATTTCACAAATGGATTTTATCTGATCGTCTGTGGCTGTATTTAAAATCGCTTTCCGCTGCTGAGGAGTCGCACTCGCGAGCATGTGTAATAAATGCACATGCCGCTTCACTCTTTTCATTTTGGAATGAATACCCAATTGATTTGGTTTTTATCCGGGAATATAGACGCTCGGAGTCGCTCTGTTTCTGACGTTAGCGGGTGAACGTCGACAAACAAATAAGTGAAAGGCTCTGCAGTTGCCATTTTATAAGCCTCCATGAAATATTTCCCCTTCAAAGGGAAAGCTTGTCTCGCGAAACACGATACCTGCGAGGCATCTCGGTTATTTCGAAATAATACCAAGTAATGTGTATTGAGACTTATATCTCTCATCACTTTCACTTTCGGAAATAAGTTCTGTGTGATAAGAATAATACTGAAATTCTTATGATGGCTCGTCACACGAAACATCAGTTCGATCTCATCGTTTAATTTGCTTTGAAAATCATCGAATACGATAAGTTGAAATTTTTCTTCTTCGGGAGGTATCCCACATATAAATTTTATATTTTTTTCACTTGCGAACCACGGTTGCCATACAGAGTAGCACCATACGATATTTGTTATTTCAGCATCGTAGACATTATTTTTTATCATCTTTCTCACCAGCTCTGTTTTACCGCTCGAGGAAGGACCCGTGCATATCAAAGCGGAGGGAAATTTTAAACGGAGCATCGTCTGCATAAGTTCGCGAATTCTGACGCGAATAACTGCACACCAGCCACTTCAGGTTTTAAATATCCGGTTTCGTTTTTCCAAAATTTTCGAATGTCGTATACAAGATTTTCTTCTTTCTCACATGTGTGTAAATAAATGCGACGACCAATATTCTCTGAAAATCTACAAGTCGTATTTGAAAGATCCACTTCGCCACTATCGTGCATTGTTAGAATAATACATATCATTTCGATAACGCACACAGTCGCTAGTGAAGCGATGATTATCGGTCGGCGGATCTCCATTTAAATCGAGTTTCACTAGTGACCTCTGGGTTTTTATACCCTTCGCGGATTTTCGATAATTTTTTTTTTTTTTGATTTTTTTCAGTAGCGATGGAAACGGTTTGAAGCAAGCGCAGAACCAGTTCACGATATTTTACCAAAACTCCCGGAGAAGAAAAACAAAAGTCGGCTTGTTTTTAGAGCGATCGATGTCGAAAAGAATGAGATTTTTTTTCTCCCAATCAGCTGTTTTAAGGTGAGGACTTCTAACGCAGAGAGTGAGTTTAGTTCACTAGTTCTGTTTTTCCAGAAGAAGATGGTCCCGTACATATCATCGTGGAGGGAAATTTTAATTTCAGCATTGTTGACAGAGTTTCAAAAATTCGTCTTTAAAAAGTTGAATTCCGCATTGTTCTGGTTTTAAATCATTCGTTCCGTTATAATAAAACTTTCTTATATCATACACCACCTTTTTCTCCTTTGTACATTTATGAAAATACACTCGGCGACCAATATTTTCCGAGACCGAACAAGTACTCTTGCTCAAATCCACATATTCTTCGTTTGGTATCAGCAACACTATCAATTCTGCGAGACACACGATCGCAAGGATCGCGATTACAACTATTTTCACCTCCATTTGACGTTCTCGTGTTTTCTATTTATATATATATACCCCAAAATAATTGTCGTTTTGAAAAGAGGGGGTTTTCGAATTGACTAGTTTTCTAAAAGTTTTTTTCTGAAACTACTATACAAATACTTTTCAAGTTTTCTAAAATCTCAATTTCAGAAACCATAAAACTTTTTATAAAACGATGGTATCTGTATTGTAGATTTAAAAAAACATTTTTTTTTAAATCTGCAATACAGATACCATCGTTTTATACTACTAATGATGTTCTATTCAACTTTATTTTAGTTGTGGGATGTTATGGACTTCAATCGTAAAGATTTGTTAGAAAAATTATTTTTAGTAGAATTTTAAATTTGAAAATTTAAAAAAAGGGGAGTGTTTAGGGTTTTCGAGATAAAAAAAATATTAAAATATTTAAAAAAAAAAACTTTACATGCTACAACCTTTTTGGAGGTCCATACATTAAAAATGATACTACGAGTAATTTACAACAAAAACTTATGTTTCTAGATAAATTATAACTTACGTAATCGTGTTCGAAAAAAAAAAGTTAATTATTCAATAAAATAATAATTACCTAATTAGTATTTTACATTTTCAGAATATCATGAATAATAAAGTATTTATATACATGAAAAAACTGATTTTTAAAACTATAGTTTAAAAAAAAATTCAATTATGTACTATAACCTTAACTATTGAATCAAATAAATAAGTTAATGTTTTCAAGGAGGTTCCATCACTTTATGAAGGATGCATTAAAAAAATTGCAATGAACTGAACCACTAATTTTCATAAGAAAAATATATTCTAGTATTACGTAGATGCAAAGTATTTGTCAGATCACTTCTTACTCCAAATACATTGAATGGATTTGAATGAAATTTCTTGAATAATCCGGAAGGTTTAAGCGTTAATAATGAAAAACAATTTTGATATGAGAAAAACGTTTAATGTTATTTTTTTCCAAAAACTAAGTTTAAACATATAAGTGAGGTATTGGTTTACAATAGTCTTATTGTCATTGATATATTGGTAGTTAAATATGGGTAAAGGTTCTAACAAGTGTCATAACAAATATAAGTTTAATATATTATATTATGTAGATTGGGATTAAATGCATAATATTTTTTTAGTTTGATTTTTTATCATGACTCGATTATAAAACAGTTGTTCTTCATACTTCTAGATAAATTACAGGCTATGAGACTTACATGCTATGCAGTTTTGCTAAGTTAAATTCTTATAAATATAGGTTTCAAGGAAGATGATTTGGATGTTATAATGAGAAATAAAATTTGCATTCTTTGTTTCTTTCATTTCTTAGTAGTTTCATTAAAAGTTTCTCCCTATTTTTGTAAAAACTAATATTTATAAGTTTGCAAAGCTTTCGAACAAATATGATTTAAAAATTTTAAATAGCGCCAAAGTTTATAAAAATTTACGATTGAATTAACACATTAAGCAATTTCCACAATTTATTTTACCATACATCAACCGATTCCTGCAAATTTACAGTATTATAGAATATTATATATAATGGTATGGATACTTGTATGAGAAGATCTCGATAAATGTTTAACTATTTGACACAAAATAAATAAGGTAATGTGAGATAAAATGGTTATATTGGAATATAAATATAAATTACACATTGTTAAATTTATGTTTTGTACTCGTTCTTTTTTTAAAACAATACTTCGTTTAACGGAGTACATTTCAGCTTGTTGATTTAAATCAATTCCAAAACTCGATTTGTTTGATTTTACAAAAAAAAAAAAAAAAAAATGGCGATAGTGCGATGATTGAAAACTAGACTTCTATATATAAAAAAGAAAATTCGAATTATTTACCAATATTCATGTGTTTTGTATTGAAAAGAAACATTTTTTTAAATATATTCCAACGGAAAATTAGAAAGAGAAATATATTTTTTATTATGTTTTTTCAATGATTTCAATGAATGTGGGATAAAATGGGTAATCGAATTATTAATGCTAAGAAATAGGAAATTCGACAAAATGTAACGATGTTCGGAAAAGTGCAATATTCTACAAAAAATATTACTTCGAAGCTCATAAATGACAAGAATTTTCTACAATATGTTTACCAATGCCTATATGCTAATATAATTAAGTTACATACCTGTCTTCTAAAACAATTTGTGAACAACATAAACACATGTCGATTACAAAAAAAACGCCATTTTCTAGTTTTGTTAGAACACAGAAAAAAAAGTTTTAAATGTGTTAAAAAAATCGTCTGCGTAACGAATCAAAAATAACAAAAATAAAGAAAATATTCCAGCATAAAAATAAACCAAATATTATAAAAACAAACTTTTATTTCAAAGATAATAAATAATAAAAAAAGTAGAATTTAAAAAATTAATTGGCGGATTAACACATTTTTAAAAAGATTGTTAAAGAGTTTACTAAGTTTTTATATACTGAGTTAAATCTACTGAGTTTTTAAAATTTGTTGGCTGCGCTATTTATTCTATATTATGCAAGTTACTATTTTGACTAAAAAATTTGTTTTACTAATGTTTTTTGTACGAAAAAGATTGCGATCTATAAATGTTTTAGTAAGATCAAATGTTTTAGTAAGATAAGAAAAAAATCAAAAGTTTGGAAAGTAGCCGATCACTACTTTCTAATAAC